>JACEIK010003430.1:133454-150001 GCA_018107945.1 Datura stramonium | reverse complement strand
GACCAAATGATTTTAGGAGCTAAGGGACCTATTTATAGTAAATGAGAATTGTACAAAATTATGCCTGTCGTGGAATGGCTCCGTGTCATGGAGTGTATCGTGAGCACTGCCTCCGTGACACGGAGGTAACGTGAATGCACATTGGAAATCGCCTTAGGATGACATTAGGCTGAGGCTTGTCACGATGGCCGGCGTGGCATGCTTCTTGTGCAGCGCGATGGCCCGCGTGACACAGCGCTGGCGCGCAGGTCGCCTGGCGTGGCACGGCGCTGGCGCACAGGGTGCCTGCTTGCTTCCTTCTTCTCACGCCTGGCATTGGCGTGGCACGGCGCTGGGCGCGGCACACGCACAGCGTGGAACGCTGGCTGGCGCGGCCAGCCTTGCCAAGGCATGGTTCCTTGCCGACTTTTGTAATTCGCTTATGACTCCATTCCTCTACTTCACCAACTCATAGATTAGTTCCTCAAATTCATTTTAACCCTACAAAAACAAGGACTAATCATGTTGGTTAGTACATATATTCACATTTATATTAAATCACATGAAAATGTATATAAATAAGTTGATAAACAAGCTTAAATTGAGTTATAAAGTAGCACTTGGGCATGCAATTATGCCCAAGATCATAGATCATGAATGAAGGGAACATTTCCTAAACATCTCGTAGCCTCTTCATCATAAGTGTGGCGCTCTTCATACCCATGAAAAAGACTCTACTTAATGCGGCTTTCAGACACCCTAGGACACTTCAAACCTATTGCTCTAATACCAAGTTTTTCAGGACACGAACAGAGGCTCGGATCATAACACGGGACAAGGAGCCTCGAGAGACCCCGAGTCGACCCATGGCATAAGCATACATCTAATCTCAATCAAGAAACTGAATAGTCACAATATAATCATAGCGAAAGTCTAACTTGTACATAACATCAGAATATGAAATCCGAAGCTGAATACATACATATGTCAAAAAACCCTCTAAACATGATGACTTGATGGGAAAAGCCCCCAATTAACTCAACAAAGCTGAAACTGAAATACATAAAGGAAAGCTAAATAGTCTAGTCCTCGAGAAATGAGGACTCACCCACAAATAGAGTGCTAACTCTAATAAGCTGACTACAAGCAGTGTTGAATCTGAGAGTTGGGTCCTGTATCATGAAATGATACAACATAGAATATGCGGTCAGTACGTGCAATATATCGAGTATGCAAGGTAAGTAAAACCACTAAAAGTAAATAAAATAATTTAAAGACAATGCATAATGTAAACGTAAACATAAGAATCTGAGAGTAGAGATTGCATGCATTGTTTCTGAAATCACGATCTCTTCATAACATAACATAACTTCATAGAATCATAACTCAATCGATTGACTCAAAGTTGAACTTTGACATTTTTAAGTGAAGATGAACATTGAGTCAAACATGCCTTAGAACATGCATTTACATAAATATCATGTAATGAAACATGCATATCTGAAAATCATGAGGAACAATGGGAGACTCATCTTTTAACTGAAATACCACGATAGAGCCTACGTCGTCCCAACTATCACACTCAAGTGGGTAGATCCATCCAAAGCCTTCCTAGGGCTAGGGATGATACCATGATATCCATATCAAGATGAGGGCTTATCCGGGCAGGGGAAGCTCACAAGGGAGGTCTCAAAGTCATAATGTGTAAACCTATGTTGGCGCGTAGTTTTGAAGCATAGGTGATCGACTCTTAGCCTACTCAGTGCTAGACATTGCTCCCAAAACATGCATATGCTCTACATCATTTTATAATGAAGCTCAACATCGTCTATTGACGAAGCTCAATTATCAAATACATCTCAAATATGAAATCATGCATATGAGGAGCTTTAGCTCAAAACATACCACAAGCTGAAAAAATAATTGGGAGACTTCACCCCAAAACCATGTGGTAAGCTATACATAGGAAAAATTTAACTCAAAACATACCACAAGATGAGAATATAATTGGGAGTCTTTTCTCCAAAACAATGTGGTAAGCTTAATTCGTGAAAATCATCATTCATACATAATATGTGGGCATTTCCCAAAGCTTTATCATACTTAGAAATACTCACTTCTCATCGAAACATAATTATAAACATGGGTAGCTTTAAAACATGTTTTTCATCATAATATCTCATCATCATCATCATCATATATTCATCACCAATCTCATCTTTCATAAACATCTCAACAATGGGCTTTTAATTCAATAAGCTAGAAACATGATTTGTAATTGGAAACATTATAAAAATTGTCCATGCTTCATAATTCAATAATAGCATCATGATCAAATCATATCCATGTATAGAAATCGACAATTCATGCACTTGGGTTAAAACCCCATAGTTAGACATAGAATTTCATACTTTAGAGAGGGATTGGGCATGGGTGTAAAAGAAATCACCCATTCATAACCCTACATACCTGTTGGTAGCTGATTCTAACACTTCTTTGAATGCCCAATAGAGAATTGAAGGAAATTGAGAAATAATAGCTGGATCACCCTCTGAAACTTGTCTACCTTGCATGCATGAATGAATATGGCCTAAAATGAACTTAACCCCTTTAAAAGTCACTATTCATAACTCAAAATTTCGTAGTATATGCCTTAGGATCTTAGGAATTATGGAAAAGCCCTTACTAAATTCGTAGGAAATAACTACCAGGTGGCCCTAATAGGTGACTTGACGACTCGTTATGGGTGACCACGACTCGTGGTCACCATTCGTGATGTACACTACCTTGCCTCGTCAAATTTTACTCCAGGCTTGCTAACGACTCACCCCACGAATCGTGGGGACTGACCACGACTCGTGGGGACCTCCCGTCAAGTCTATTGCCCTCATTCTTGCTTTTTCCTAATTCCCCTCACCAACGACTGACCCAACGACTCGTGGGGCCTGACCACGAGTCGTGGTCTTGCCCGTGGGGTCTCATTTTTTATAGTCTTCTCACTAAATACCTGGGCCTTCCCCACAAGTCACATCACGACTCGTGTGTAGTCCTCACGAGTCTCCTCACAACTCGTTCTAGGTCTGCTGCAAAAATTTTAACTTTCTCTCTATTTCAACTCCCGAGTCTGATCTTTGGGCTTCCGAGGTTTAACAGTTCTCTTCAATTTCTTCTTGGGAATTCAAGGAAGTGTAAGAATTATCTATAATCAGGTATGTAGGGTTATGAGTGTGTGTTTTTGTTCACACCCAAACCCAATCTCTCCTAATTCATTAAGTTTTATTTAAAAATCTTATGGGGTTTTATCTTAAATCTTGTGAAATTCTAGTGATCTATACATGGGTCATTACATCTCTTGTTTTACATCATATTTTACGAATTATGATTAGATTTTACCACTAATTCAATTATAAATTTATTTATTTCAATTTCTATTAAAGTATTCTTAATTATGCATGTTCTATGATGAATCGAGTTATAATCTTTATCTCTATTGTTGATGTTCATAAACCCATCATGATTTATGACTCATGGTATGGATTTATTCAAATGCCTATTATGAATTTCTTATCTAAAAATCATATACATGAGTTATAAGTATGCATGAACCTCATGATTTACGATTTACAATTTCTGCCGACTCATGGGTCTTATTCTCATGGCTAGTTCACGTATTTACAAGCATGCTTATGATTATCATGATTTAACTAGACCATGTATTTCATGCATATTATAATATGAGCACTATATATGTTTTTGGAGTAATATTTAAAACCGAGCAGGTTCGAGGCCCAAGTTTTTCCCCGAATCTCAAAACTACGTGCCACCGTTGGACATGATGGGACCTCCCTTGAGACTGTTCCCTTTGACCAAATGGGCCTTTCATGTGTGATATCATGCCCTTCATGGTACAACCCTTGGCAAGGTACGAACACCCTCCCTACTAGGGATTTACAAGTCGGGCTCCATGTTTGCTCGGATGGGGTATGTCGGTTATAAGAATCTCTCATTGTTCCACATGTTTTATGCATTATTATGTTCATGTTATTTTGGCTCGAGTGATGATTTATAAAGTTTCTCTTATGGCTATGATAATGAATGCATTACGAATGATTTGAAAACCTTGAGCCTTATGTTATCTTATGATATTTATGTTATGAGCATGTTGTCCCACTCTTATGATTCCTTATGAACTGTTATGTATTTTAAATGTCCATTTTACTTACCTTGCATACTTGGTACATTTCACGTACTGAACGCATATTCTATGTTGCATCGTTTCATGATACAGGCTCTGATCTTCAAACCCAACACCGTCAGTAGTTCATCTCGGAGTTTAGCATCCAACTCTTTGGTGATTCCTCATTCTCTGAGGACCAGTTTGCTATCAGTTATCTTTTCATGTTCAGTTTTCTTTTCTAGACCCTCTAGGTTATTTGGGGATGTTGTCCCATCAACCCATCAGATATGTTAGAGGCTTTCAGACCACATGTAGTATTCAGTTGTTATGTATGTAGTATGTTCCACATGCCATGTTATGTTATGTTTATGTTTCCTCTATGTCTTTATACTAAGTATTCCACTTATTTGATATTGAGTTAGATGTATGTTCATGCCATGGGTCTACTTGGATTCTCTTGGGGCTCCTTGTCCCGTGTTACAATCCGGGTCTATGTTCGGGTCGTGAAAAACTTGGTATCAGAGCATTATGTTTTGAAGTGTCCTAGGGTGTCTGAAAGCTGCGTTTGGAAGAGTCTTTTTCATGGGTGTGAAGCACGCCACACTTATGACGAAGAGGCTACGAGATGTTTAGGAAACGTTCCCTTCTTTCATGATCTATGTTGTGCAATGAAATGTCTCCCTATCCTTCTAATTTGTGTTATTCACGATTGCAGAATCATGGCTCCACGCAGAGTAAATGGTAGTAGGAATGGAAATGGAGACAGCCACGAGGATTGCAACAGAAACGGGCACTAGCAGGCCCCACTATTCTAGGAGCACCATTGTTTCACCCCAACCCGAGGAAGCGTGACTGCACCTGGTTCCACCCCTTATAGGAGCATATGCGACGCCCAAATATACAACAAAGGCCAGAACTAATGAGGTTTAGCATAAAATAACATACATACAGTGGTAATCAAGAAAACGTGGCAAGTAGGTATTATGCTACTAGGGTCGTCAAGACCACATACAACCAAAAAGCATACACAAGGACTAACATGACCTACTACAACATCTACAAACAAATAGGTACCATCTATGAGCCTCTAAAGAGTTTAACAAGTTTATACTGATCGGGACAAGGCCGCGACCTACCCAATATGTACACAAAATCAAAAAAAGGTATCTCCAAACAAGCTGGAGCTTACCACACCTTTATGGAACTCAACTCAACCTCCGGGACCTCGATTAACCTGAAAGTTAGGACCTGCAGGCATGAATGCAGCGCCCGACTAGGGCGTCAGTACATAATGTACTGAATATGAGAGGCGACTATAAGAAAAGAGTTTAGAGATAATAGACAACTGACAGAACATAGAGAGACCACCTCAAAAAAATATAACCCAGCAATCCACATAATTGGGACATATAGGAAGCTCCAAACAACAATATTACACCCCAGTCAATACAAAGATAACACAACTAAAATATATCATCAATCAGGCACTCTCGGACCATCTCTCGACTGTGCATTTAGAAAGTTCAATCCATCTGGGAGAACCAACAGAATCCCAGGAAGGCTCAGACATGTCAGACCACTCTCTAATCATCCCTTGATTTGACACTATGGAGGACATAATCCTTAACCCCGTAGGTCGATCAACTGTTGGGCTCAACCCCTCAGCCGAAAACACTCTCGTGCGTTGGGTATCCACAAGACCCAAGGCATCAATTAGAACTTACAACCATAATCACAAACATTCACAATCAATTTTCACAAGTAAGGACCCTAAACAGCCCCTAATCGACTCACGATTGCGTCAAGCAACACAAACTAATTCTAAGGGTTTCTCGATTCGATGATGTGCCCGCTGGCACACGAGTCTCAACCAACCTTGTGACAACACTAACCCACAACAACACACAACCAGTAGCTCAACCAAGGGTACACCTATCACGAATTCAAGGCTTCATGAGATAGCCCACACGCACGACAATAACACTAACACAAGTCTAAGAAAATCATGTCGAAAAACGGAACAAACGGCATACACATACCTCGGATGTTGATGAACCCAAGCTAGCCGAAACTCCACTCCCCAGGTACACCAAGATGCTGCCCAAAAGTAGCAAACAAACCACCAACAAACTTGTAGAATATCCAACAAGAGAAAAAACACAAAAGAAAATTTACCGACTAGTTCTTCATAAATTCGCCGGTAGGAAATCTAAAATAACATTCTACCAAGATCAAAAACTCCTTAAGCATCTTAAGAATACTAAAAACCAACAAAGAACAAGAACTTACTAACCAGAAATACGAAGAAGCCACCAAACTGCCGGAAACACAATTCAATGACGCGATCTACTCGAAAAATCCAGCCCCCCGACACCAAAATCACTTGGACTTATGACTTCTAGCTCCAAAACCCAAAGAAAACAATGGAGAGGACTTGAGAGAGGTTTCATACAAAATATGTTTCTGGAAAATGAATTTTGATTACCAACAACCGACCAAAGGGGATTAAATTATCCTCCACTGCCTTAGTTATTTTTGACATGTCTGCTTGCGCAGTCTCACTAAAATGCGAATATCTCTCTACTCCAGAGTTGGATTGATGAATGGTTTAATGAGTTGGAAACTAGACTCATAGAAATTTAATTTTATAGGTCGTACACCCCCTAAATCCTTATAGAGTTGGAGAAAAGTCTCTAGACATGTGACCTAAATTTCAAGAAATCTCAATAAGGAAAATTTGCGATAACTTTTGACGAATTTCATTTTACAACATGATCAACGTCCAATATTAAATAAGATCATAGAGTGACTCAAATACCTCACAAAACTTTCTTCATAGCCTATTAAGTACTCTTAGTCCTATCTCAAAGTATAAATTTATTGTTTAATCTATATGGGGTGTTACATTCTTCCCTCCTTAGAAACATTCGGCCTCGAATGTTGGACAACGCACACGATTCATGCCTGGGAATTTGATATGACACAACTAACCTATCAACTTATAGAACAAAGGGTCTGACACAAACAATACCAATAATACCATATATATACCTGACGGGTTGTCTGCTGGAGGCTTTGTGATCCACTAGCTATCCAATGTGAAGATATGTGGATGTGGATAAGCATAATCTGATGTGGCAGCTTCGCCTCTACCTTACCCTTAGCCTAATTTTTCCCCTGGTCCACTCGGCCATGTGAGTGCAGATGACCCTACCACAGACCTAGTCGTTCATGTTGTGCCACTCTATCCTCGAACAAGACAATCCATGAACTTATGACCCTCAGCACCAGAAGTAAAACATATAATCGGCTCCCTTCTACACCTACCTGCGTGCCTCCTACCGCATACTCTGCAAAATAGTATTGCCGACCCTCTGACTATCGTTGTCCTACCTCCACTGGGGTACCATGACTAGGTTCTGTACCTGATACTGCTGGTATCGAATATACAAATGACTCCCCTTTATATCGTGGCTTAGAACAACCCCGTGATCCACTTTGGAAGTTTGCAGGCCTCATTCTCTTTTGTTGCTCCCTCTCAGCTCGCTCCCATTTTAGACTCTTTAAATTGTCATCCTCAAAACTCTGTGCCAACGCTAGTATACATGTTATGCTTGCACCTGCCTGCATAGAAGCAACTATAAAATGTTGCACATACTCTGGAAGCAACCCATTTACATACCAATAAATCCTAGCATGCATGGTGCTAACAAAAGAAGGAACATATCAGGCCAATGAATCAAACTGAAGTCCATACTCCCACACGCTCATATTTCCCTACTCCAAGCATAAAAACCGATCCGCCCTATCATCTTGAACCTCTAAAGGCAGATACTGATCTAGAAATGCATCAACAAAATCATCCCACATGATCGGAGGTGCATCTTGACCCCTCGAGTACTCCCAACCTTCATACCACAACACCGCTACCTCGCGCAATCTAAACGCCGCCAACTCTGCAGCCTCAATAGGAACGGCATGCATAACTCATAAGATGCGATACAACTGATCCAGGAAGTCCTGTGGGTCCTCAGTTACCTGTATCCCAGAGAACGCTGGAGGATTCAAAGCTATGAACTCTCGAGTCATGGAACTCCCAGCACGTTCTCTAAACCCTTCACCTGGTTGTGCCCCAACCTCTGGCTATCCTACTACTACTCTGGCCAGAAACTATACTGTAGCCCTCAGCTCCTGATCTGTCACAATTCGGGGAGGTGCTGCAGCTCTTGGGACCTACTCAGCCCTCGGAACATCTCTAGCTGGGGGTACTGGATCTGGTGGTGGAGTGACGGCCTCATCATGGGCCTCAGATGGGTCTGTCTTTATAGGGTGTACCCTATCGGTACCCTCACCTACTTCAATATCTAGCCGTTATCCATCTGCTGTTCTCCGAGTTACAGGCATCCCTGCACAATTTAACAAACGTAAGACCAGACCCAACTCCTACAACTTCAGACTTAGCACACGATTTGATTAAGAAGGAAGAGTAACCATCCTAAATTCCCTGTAGCCTCTTGTCTATAAGTACGTTGCGCAACGCTCACATAAACAAGACTCTACTAGACATGGCTCATAGACTCTCTAGGACATGAACTGCTCTTATACAAGGTATGTCACACCCCAACCCGAGGAAGAGTGACTGGAACCTAGTTCCCCTCTTAATAGTAGCATACCCGACGCCCAAATATAAAATAAAGGCCAGAACTAATGAGGTTTAGCATAAAATAACATACAGACAGTGGTAATCAAGAAAATGTGGCAAGTAGGTATTATGCTACTAGGGTCGTCAAGACCACATACAACCAAAAGGCATACACAAGGACTCAATCTGGAGCTTACACAAGCTGGAGCTTACCACACCTTTTTGAAACTCAACTCAACCTCGAGGAACTCAATCAACCTGACAGTTAGGACCTGCAGGCATGAATGCAGCGCCCGACTAGGGCGTCAGTACATAATGTACCAAATATGTGAGGCGACTATAAGACAAGAGTTTAGAGATAATAGACAACTGACAGAACATAGATCGACAACCTCAAAACTTATAACCTATAAATCCACGAACCTGGAACATATAGGAAGCTCCAATCGGCAATATAACACCACCAATCAATACAAAGATAACACAACTTAAATATATCATCAATCAGGAACTGTTGGACCATCTCTCGGTTGTGCAGTTAGCAAGCTCAATCCATCATGGAGAACCAACGCAATTCCAGGAAGGCTCAAACATGTCAGACCACTCTCGAATCATGTCTTGATTTGACGCTACCAAGGACATCATCCTCAACCCCATCATTGGGCTCAACCCCTCAGCTGAAAACACTCTCGTGCGTTGGGTTTCCACAAGCCCCAAGGTCTCAATGAGAACATACAACCATAATCACGAACATTCACAATCAATTTTCACAAGTAAGGACCCTAAACAACCCCTAATCAACTCACGATGGCATCAAGAAACACAAACTAATTCTAAGGGTTGCTCGACTCGACGACGTGCCCACTGGCACACGAGTCTAACCCAACCTTGTGACAACATTAACCCACAACACCACACAACCAGTAGCTCAACCAAGAGTACCCCTATCACGAATTCAAGGCTTCATGAGACAGCCCACACGCATGACAATAACACTAACACAAGTCTACGGAAACCATGCCGAAAAAGGGAACAAACGGCCTACACAAACCTCGGACGTCGATGAACCTAAGATATCTGAACCTCCACTCCCAAAGTACACCAAGATGCTGCCTAAAATCATAAAACAAACCACCAACACACTGCTAGAAGATCCAACAAGAGAAACAACATAAAAGAAAGTTTACCGAACCAGAAAAATGAAGCAGACACCAAACTGCCGGAAACACAATTCAATGACGCGATCCACTCGAAGAATCCAACCCCCCGACACCAAAATCACTTGGACTTATGACTTCTAGCTCCAAAACCCAAAGAAAACCATGGAGAGGACTTGATAGAGGTTTCCTACGAAATATGTTGCTGGAAAATGAATTTTGATGACCAACAACCGACCAAAGGGGATTAAATAATCCTCCACTGCCTTAGTTATTTTTTACAGTTTGCTTGCGCAGTCTCAACAAAATGCGAATATCTCTCTACTCCAAAGTCTAATTGATGAATGGTTTAATGTGTTGGAAACTACACTCATATACATTTAATTTTCTATCTAATACACCCCCTAACTCCTTATATAATGGGAGAAAACACTCTAGACATTTCACCTAAATTTTAAGAAATCTCAAGAAGGAAATTTTGCGATAACTTTTGCCAAATTTCGTTTTACAACTTCATCGACGTCCAATCTTAAATACGATCATAGAGTGACTCAAATACCTCATAAAACTTTATTCATAGCCTATAAGTACTCTTAGTCCTATCTCAAAGTACAAATTTATTGCTTAATCTGTCCGGGATGTCACAACCATGCACCAGAGTCGGTTGCCCATACTGAAATTAGGGAAGCTATTCAGATGCTCGTGCAGGCCTTGACCACTCAGGTCAATCAATAGGCAGTTGTGCATGTTCCACAAAATAGAAATGCAGCAATGGCTTGAGTCAGGGATTTCTTGATAATGAACCCACCAGATTTCCTTGGGTCAAAAGTAGCTGAGGACCTGTATGAATTCAACGATGAGATTCTAAAGATCACCCAGGTAAGGTGAAAAATAGGGAGTGCTTTGATTTGGCCTCTTATTAGTTGAAAGGGTTTGTGCATATTTGGTTTAAACAGTGGAAAGATAGTAGGGCGGTGGGAGCAGGCCCTATCAGTTGGGAGAGTTTCATGCAACCTTTTTGGATCGGTTCTTCCCTCGTGAGATAAGGGAACTGAAGGCCGCGGAGTTTGTAAATTTGAAGCAGGGTGACATGTCAGTTCAGGAGTACGCTCTGGAGTTCACCCATTTATCCAAGTATGCACCATAGTTAGTGGCAGACCAGAGGGCTCAAGTGAGCCAATTAGTGCATGGAGTGGCGAACTACCTGGACAAGGACTGTAGGATTGCCATGCTGCATCGAGACATAGATTTTTCCCACATAGTGTTACATGCCCATCATATGGAGATGGTGTATTGGAGGCAGAGGGAGGCTAGGAGAACTAAGACAGATAATTATGGGATTGCTCAACCTGGATTGGGGGGCGGACAGCGCCAGCAATCTCATCACAGGTCTTTTGATCCAGCACCATCATCATCTAGTGCACCATCTGGATCACGAGGGGATCAAAAGAGCTGGACTTCAGATTCGAGGGGTTAGGGTAGAATACGGATAGAACGCACCTTCCAAGCCTGTGCAAGGTGCGGCAAGAATCACCCAGGGAGGTGCCTAGTTGGCTCAAACACTTGTTTCGGGTGTGGAAAACCTGGACACAGACTCAGGGATTCACCTTCGGCTAGATTAGGGGGCGGGGGAGCCCGTATGGCAGCTGCTAGTTTAGCCGCTCCAGCAGCACTTCCCTCCCAGTAGGGCACTTCGACTAGTTCAGTTGGTCGTCAGCGCCTGAATAGGTTTTATGCCCTTGTGACCCGTCGGGAGTAGGAGACTTCACCGAATGTGGTTACTGGTATGTTATGAGTGTTTCACTTTGATTCTTATTCTTTGTTAGATCCAGGGGCTACCTTGTCTTTTGTGACACCTTATATTGCTAGTATCTTTGGGTCATTCCCGAAATTTTGTCAGATCCATTCTCAGTCTCTACTCCTGTTTGTGATTCTGTTGTAGCTAGGTAGGTGTATAGAAGTTTCCCGATCATAGTATTTCATAAAGTCACCTCCATAGACCTTGTAGAGTTAGCCATGACTGACTTTGATATTATTGTCGACATGGATTGGTTGTACGTGTGTTATGCTTCTTTTATTTTGTAGAACCCGTGCAGTGGAGTTTCGTTTTCTGGGTAAGTTAGTCTTGGAGTGGAAGGGTAGTTTGGTCGTGCCTATAGGTCATTTTATCTCCTATCTTAAGGCCAGGGAAATGATTTCCAAGGGTTGTGTGTACCATCTAGCTAGGGATAAGGATGTTGAGTTCGAGACCCTGAATATCTAGTCAGTTTCGGTAGAGTGTGAGTACGCCGAAGTATTCCCTGATGATTTATCGGGTGTTCCTCCCAAGAGGGAAATAGATTTTGGTATTGTCTTTCTTCCTGACACACAGCCTATATCTATTCCTCCCTACAGAATGGCTCCAGCTGAGCTAAAAGAGTTGAAAGAGTAGTTGAAGGTCTCCAGGATAAAGGTTTCATCAGACCAAGCAAGTCTCCATGGGGTGCACCAATTTTAATTGTCTGAAAGAAGGATGGTTCCCTTCGGATGTGCATTGATTATCAGCAATTGAATAAATCCATCATCAAGAACCGGTATACTCTACCCAGGATTGATGATTTATTTGACTAGCTTCAGGCTAGCAAGTGTTTTTTGAAGATAGATCTCAGATCTGGGTACCATCAGCTCAGGGTTCGGGAGAGCGACATCCCGAAGACAGCCTTCAGGACTTAGTATGGTCATTATGAGTTTGTAGTTATATATTTTGGACTAACGAATGCTCCTGCAACTTTTATGGACTTGATGAATAGGGTGTTGATGTACCTGGATATGTTCATAATTGTGTTTATTGATGATATCCTAATATACTCTCGGATCGAGAAGGAACATGCCGCTCATTTGAGGGTGGTGCTACATACTCTCAAAGATCAATAATTATATGCTAAATTCATCAAGTGCGAGTTTTGGTTGAACTCAGTGGCGTTTTTGGGCCATGTGGTATCAAGTGAGGGAATACAGGTGGACACTCAAAAAATAGAAGTGGTGAAGAATTGACCTACACCAGTGAATCCTTCAGATATTCAGAGCTTTTTGGGTTTAGCTGGCTACTATCGATGATTTGTGGAAGGTTTCTCATCTATTGAATCACCCTTGACCAAATTGACCCAAAAGAATGTGAAATTTCAATGGTCGGAGGCTTGTGAGAGGAGCTTTCAAGAGTTGAAGACTCGACTTACTTCAGCACCGGTGTTAACTCCTCTAGAGGGTACCAATGGATTTGTGGTGTATTGTGATGCTTCACGAATCAGACTTGGGTGTGTATTGATACAGTACGAGAAGTTTATACCATATGCCGCTAGACAGCTAAAAGTTCACGAGAAGAATTACCTAACCCATGAACTTGAATTGGTCACAGCGGTATTCACCTTGAAGATATGGAGACATTATTTGTACGGGGTCCACGTGGATGTGTTTACTATCCATAAGAGTTTACAATATGTGTTTATCCAGAAGGATCTCAATCTTCAACAAAGGAGGTGGTTGGAGCTACTCAAGGATTATGATATGAGTGTCCTTTACCATCTGGGTAAGGCCAATTTAGTGGCAGTCGCACTTAGTAGACTCTCTATGGAGAGTGTATCTCATGTGGATGAAGGGAAGAAGGAGCTGGTGACGGATGTGCATCGACTCACAAGGTTAGGAGTTAGGTTTGTTGAATCGACCGATGGCGGTGTTGTTGTTCATAACGGATTGGAATCGTCCTTGGTGACTGATGTAAAAGCTTGACAATATGAGGACCCAAATTTGGTAAAGATGAAGGAAGCCATTCAAAATCATAAGGAAGAGGTATTCTCCAAAGAGGGAGATGGCTTGCTTCGATCCCAGGGTCACTTATGTGTTTTGGATATTGATGATTTGAGGAGCCAGATGTTACACGAGTCTCATGGATCTATGTATTCTATCCATCCATGTGCCACCAAGATGTACTGTGACTTGCGAGAAGTCTATTGGTTGAATGGCATGAAGAAGGACATCGCGGAGTTTGTAGCTAAGTGTCCAAACTGTAAACACGTAAAGGTTGAGAATCATAGACCGGGAGGTGTGCTTCAGGATATTAGTATTCCCACTTTGAAGTGGGAAGAAATTAATATGGACTTCATCACAGGTCTACCTCGTACTCATCGACAATATGACTCCATTTGGGTTGTGGTAGACAGGTTTACCAAGGCTGCTCATTTTCTACCGGTCAAAACCACGGATTTGGCAGAGGATTATGCCAAACTATATATCCGGGAGCTAGTTCAATTGCATGGAGTGCCCTTATCTATCATTTCAGACATAGGTACCTAATTTAACTCTCAGTTTTGGAGGTCATTTCAAAGAGGACTTGGTACTCAGGTTAAGCTTAGCACAGAATTTCACCCACAAATGGATGGTCAAGTGGAGCGGACAATTCAGACTCTCGAAGAGATGTTGAGAGCATGCGTGATTGACTTCAAGGGTATTTGGGATGATCATTTGCCTCTTATTGAGTTTGCATATAATAACAGCTACCATTCCAATGTTCAGATGGCTCCGTTTGAGGCTGTCTATGCGCAGAGATGTAGATCGCCTATTGGCTGGTTTGAAGTTGGTGAAGCAGCGATGATAGGACTAGATTCGGTCCATGAGGCAATGAAGAAGTTTCAGCTCATACGGGACAGGTTGAAAACAGATCAAAGTCGCCAAAAGTCCTATGTCGATGTGAGACGGAGGGAATTAGGATTCGAGGTGGATGATTGGGTGTTTCTGAAGGTATCTCCCATGAAGGGAGTGATGCGGTTGGGAAAGATAGGAAAATTTAGCCTCCATTATATTGGCCCTTACCGGATTGTAAAACGGGTTGGCAAGGTGGCATATGAATTGGAGTTGCCCTCAGAATTAGCTTTCATGCATCCTATTTTCCATGTGTCGCTCTTAAAGAAGTGTTTGGGTGATCCAGATCTAATTGTCCCGGTGGACAGTGTTTGTGTGAAAGACAGCCTTAGTTATGAGGAGGTTCCAGTGGAAATACTGGATCGTCAGGTTCGAAGGCTAAGAAACAGGGAAGTAGCTTCAGTCAAAGTTTTATGGAGGAATCAGCATGTTGAGGGAGCTACATGGGAAGCCAAAATGGACATGATGGCTAGATAACCACATTTATTCTCTATCGGCTCAGTTCCAGCTTGAGATATCAGTTTTGACCTAAAACTCTATTTAGTTTTGCTGTTTAGTTCATGTGCCCAAGTTTCTTTCATGTATGTGGATGTGCATATGGTTCATGAATTCAGTTCAGCTATGTAGTTTGAATCGGAGATAGTCATTCCGTCAGTTTTCAGTTTGAATGATCAGTATTTGAGTGTACTCATTGCATTTTTCTGTTCTCTAGATGTTCTCCCACATTCGAGGATGAATGTTCCCAAGGGGGAGATATTGTAATACTCAAAAGTTCCTAAGATTAGATTCGGGATTTAAAAATGAAGGTTGGCAGAATCTGGGAAAAATTTAACAGAATGGGCCAACTAATGGATCATTGGTTCAACCAACGACCCATGGGAAGCATCTGTGGTGAGGTCTGGCCGGGTGGCAGTTGGAGGTAAAGGGTCAAGTAATGACCCGTTGTTAGATGCAATGAGTCGTTGTCTAAATTTGTGGGGAGACTGGTCCTTGTCCTAAGGGAAGGTAATGAGTCATGGAATGACCCGTTGCAGGCTACAATGGGTCATGTTCATCAGCCGTGGGAAGGAGTATTAAAACCCGCCAGTCGAGGTAATGGAAGGAAACCATGACTCATTGGAAGGAGGAACGAGTCGTGGTGTGGCTTGTGGGAAGGCTTGCTACAGGTCATAAAGGAGAAAACAACGGATGACAGAACGGATCGTTGTATGAAGGGACGAATCGTCCTGTCCTATCGTGGGATCGAACCTGAGGAAGTGGGTTGGGCAGTGGATCCAACGGACAGATACCACGAGTCGTGGTATCAAGGCACAACTCGTTGGACCGTCCATGGTTTCAGCCAATGCAGAAATTACAGGAATTTTACTATGGGTATTTTCATCATTCCTAAGTTCTAGGGTCCTAACCTACGTCATTTAAGGCTCGAAATGCTGTTTTTATGAGGGTAAAACCTATCCTAGGCTCATTCATATCCATGTATGCAAGAGTGATAGTTAGAGAGGTGATCAAGGAAAATCCTTCAAGATTCTCTTCAATTTCTTCTTAGGCATTCAAAGAAGTGTAAGAATTAGCTATAATCAGGTATGTAGGGTTATGAGTGGGTGTTTTCATTCACACACATGGCCAATCTCTCCTAATTCATGAAGTTTTGTTTTAAAATCTTATGGGGTTTTATCTTAAATCTAGTGAAATTCTAATGATCTATACATGGGTCATTACTTCTCATGTTTTACATCATATTTTATGAATTATGATTAGATTTTACCACTAATTCAATTATAAATTTATTTATTTCAATTTCTATTAAACTATGCTTAATTATGCATGTTCTATGATGAATCGAGTTATGCTCTTTACCTCTATTGTTGATGTTCATAAACCCATCATGATTAATGAGTCATGGTATGGATTTATTCAA
>JACEIK010003430.1:0-79566 GCA_018107945.1 Datura stramonium | reverse complement strand
TTGAATTGGTGTTAATCAATACATTGAAGAACCAAGGTTGCATTTCCATCATGGTCTACTCCACCTAAGTTTCTCAATTAAGATATTGATAGCATATTTTTATTCATATGTAGATAATATCCAAGTAATTAGTCACTGTTTTCCAACATATGAGCGATATTTCTCGTAGTTGATTCTTCCGAAGTAACTAGAGTTTAATTAAAATGATTATTTTACGCCAAGTAAATTCAACTTATTTTTAAGCAAATTTATCAAATGAGCATTAACATCTTGAGTTCTTGTTAATTAAACCTTCCAAGACTTAATTAACTTTTCCCAATATTATTAGAGTTCTATGGCATAGACTGATGTTTGCAACCATCAATTGGTAATGAAAAACAATGTCTAATTAAATATATTTAACTTCACTATTAGTTATCAAGACTGAGATTTCGTGGTTTTGCAACCTTATTAGATTCACAACCTTAGTAAGAAATTTAATCGCTCATGCTAGACTGAAAATAACAAGAGATTTCATAAACCATAATTTACTTACACGTGATATTGAAAATTGAATAAATCAAGTACAAGAATTAGATGATGAATCATCCAAAAAACAACTCAAAAGTTACCACGAGCCGTGGTTTGTAACTCGTGGAAAAATCCAGAGAAGATGAGAATTGAGGCTCAGTGACAACAGAAGGTGTTACAACCCCTGATGACATGTAATGACTCATAGTAGACGTCCATGATACGATCTTCAGGAACCAGTCTTACGACTAGTGGTGACCATGGGTGGTGACCACTATTCGTCACTTCATGGTATGACTCGTGTTGAGAGTCGTGACAACTAGCCATGCCTATTTTTTAATATTTTTGTTAAGGGTATTTTCGTAAATTCTAAGCTCCTATGTACTAAACTACGTCGTTTTAATCCCTAAAAGATGTATATTAAGGGAATTTAACCTATTCTAATTCATTCAACTCTGATGCATGTATGTTTAGAGGGTTCCATTGAAGATCAAGCCTAGAATCCTCCAATTCTCCTTCAAATCTCTTGGGCTTTCAAAGTCGAGATAAGAATCAATTTACCCAGGTATGTAGGGGAATGAATGAGAGTTTCCTTTCACTCTCATGTCCAAATTTCTCATCAAGTTCATGAATTCTAGTGTTAATTTAAATATATGATCATGGAGTTTTATCCCAATTTTATGAAATTCTCTATGATTTATTTATGGGTCAATTTTCATTGTGTTTCAAATCATATTTTAAGATCTATGGGCAGATTTTATACCTATTTTGTTTATTAATTCATGATTTCAAATTATAGAAAAATTATGCCCAATTATGCAAGTTTCATGAAAAGTGAAGTTTATGTTTCATTATGATGTTGATTCTCCTAATCCCTAATTTATGGTTTATGATTTCCTACAAGTACATTTCATGAATTTATGAATTTCAAGTATGGTGATTTTCTTAAGCATGTATGTTCTTCATGATTTATGAGATTATGATTTTGGCCGACTCACGGGCCCTTGTTTGTTGGCTAATCATGTATTTCAAGTATGATCAAGTATGTTATGATTTAACTAGCCATGAACTTCATGTATGATTTCACAATAATTATATGAGCCCTCATGTGCATGTTTTTTGGAGTAGTATCTATCACCGTAGGTATACATATTCATGGTTAACCCTACGGGGTCCCTATTAGTGATATCACGCCACTTACGTCCCTTGCCTGGCAAGCTTGGGACGGCTCTGCCCACTTGAGTGAGATAGTTGGGGCATCATGGAAGCTCTATCATGATGGTGTCGATTAAGACGAGTCTTCTTAAGTTTTATGCTTGATCATGATTATGATACTTTGGCTCAAGTTATGTTTTACAAGGTTTCTCTTATGATTACGATTAAGATTAACTTATGAATAGTTTTGAAAACCTTGATCCCTCGTGTTTATGTTACGACTATCACCTCATGTTTTGAACTACCCTACTCTTATGAACTCTTATATATTTTATTAGTCCATTTACTTACCTTGCATACTCAATACATTGAAAGTACTGACCACATACTCTATGTTGTATCATTTCATGATATAGGTCCGAGAGATCAGACTCAGCCACACCATTCGAGCTACTTCCGTATTGGTCCTGTCAACTAGTGTTTGTGAGTCCTCATCTTCCGAGGAAATTCAGTTTAGTTTGTTGTTTTTTGTTATTTCAGAGTCAGACTTATGTCGATCTAGTTGGGGATGTTGTTCCATCAACTCATCAGTTATGTTAGAGGCTTTTTAGACAACATGTAGAATCTCAGCTTGTCAGTGTTGACTCGATTTACGGTAATTATGTGTGTAGACTTCCGCTTATTCATGCTTAATTTATCAATTTTTGCTAAATTATGTTGTTTATCCACTATGTTCATGTCATGGGTCAACTTGGAGCCATTCCAAGTTCTAGGTTTTCGTGTCTCGGTCCAGATCTATGTTTGGGTCGTGGAAAATAGTATATCCAAAACAGATCATATTTTCGAAAATAGTGCTAAATCGTGGTTGAACCTTTGAAATCATACTAGTATCAAATTGAGGGAATACATTATTCAATTGAGGATGAAATCATGAACTATATATGCTATTCATCATAAAAGTCTTGAAACATGGAATACATGAGAGAAATCTTTCATAAAATGAAAATTCTAAGACATGGTTTCTAGAGAATTTAACTTGCCAGGGTTTTTGAAATTCTTGGGACACATGGGTGGAAGGAATCCCTTGTTAAAGTCCCATATACCTGATCCTTGTTCTCACAACTATCTACATGAAGCCACAATCCTTTTATAATTTCAATCTATAACAATTATATGGATAGGAACTACAATCAATAGCTTGACGATGAAATCCAAGTACATAGAGGCATTTCATTAAATACCCAGAGGGCATACCAAAACCTAAAATCCATCTCTTTCTACAGCCCCTTAATAATAAGCATAACTATTACAAGTCAAACCAAAAAAAACACATCCATCCTCAACACCAAAATAGTCTCATAAACCCTAATCCTAGGTCATCATATGAACTCATGGCTTTCTAGCACCATCCCATGAGTCCTGACCTTCGAACATCCCTAAGGAGTAGAAAAAAAATACTCATGTAAGCTTTTAGGAGAGTTACTTACCTTGGAGGAAGGAGGGGTGCTCAAGATTTCAAGTCTTGGAACTCAAAGGTTGTTCATGAGCTTGAGAAGTTGTTCTCAATGATCTCTAGGGTTTTTCATCAAGAATTGAATTAGAACTTAGGAAATTGTTAGCTTAACCTTAGGAATGAAGGAGAATACTAACCTTGGAGGAACTTGTGATTGCTAATGTTTGGAGAGCTTAATTCCTCTTCAAAATTATGAAATTTAGGGAGAATATAAGGTTTGGATTTTTGGCTGTCATATGGGTAATCTTAAGACTGATTTCCAACTTAAAACATAATATATATACATATATATATAGAATTGGGGTCGGGACAGTGTCTGGTGCATCGCGCCAGCGACAGCACCAGCCTGATTCTTCTAACATGCAGCCTCTAGCATGTTGCACCTGCAATAGCGCGACTTTGATGAACTTTTTTCATCTGAGGTTTGGTCCCAGGTGCGGTGCACCTCCCAATGCACCAAACCAATTCAAAAATTTCTCTGAGTTTAGAGTCGGGCGCGATGCACCTCTTAATTCGCCTAACTTGACAGTGCTTAGTAAAATGCCCATAACTTTTTTACTCCAAACTCTTATTAACAAATAGTTTGATGTGTTGGAAAGAAGATTCAAATGGCTTAAATTTGAAGGGTTGATCACTTAAAAATAATTCAAAAATTAGGAGTAATGGTTGTTTAAAATTGACCCTTGTAAGAACTTACATGAAAACTCAATCGGTAGGAAAGCTCTCAACATAACTCTACGCTAGAGGTTCCTTATGACATTAATTCACATCTAATGTACTTAACACACTTAAAAATTGAACTTAACACCTAATTTCCATAAAATATTTGTCGAGTTTAGGTCTATCTACATACCTAGACGGCTTCAAACTTATCCCGAAAGTCTGAGGCATTACAACCTCGAGACAGCTTAAGACTCATGAGAAGAATTACTCGACGCATGACCTTGAGTTAGAAATGGTGGTGTTTGCTTTGAATACATGGAGGCACTATTCGTATGGGGTGCATGTGGATGTGTTCGCGGACCACAAGAGTCTTTAGTATGTGTTTACTCAGAAAGACTTGAATTTGCGACAAAGGATATTGCTTGAGCTTCTCAAAGACTATGACATGAGTGTCATTTACCATCCGGACAAGGCCAATGTAGTGATAGATTCTCTTAATAGGTTGTCCCTGGAGACTGTGTCCTATGTTGAAGATAGGAGGAAATAGTGGTGAAGGATGTCCATAGGCTTGTACGCTTGAGGATTCACCTTATTAATTCAATGGATGGTGGTGTTATCATGTAAAATGGTGTAGAGTATTCATTGATGATAGAGTTTAAGGTAAGTCAAGATGAGGATCTTATTTTCATCAAGTTAAAAGAAGCGGTCCAAAGTCAGAAGGTGGAGGTTTTCTCCTAAGGGGAGATAGTGTACTCCATTATCAAGACCGACTATGTGTTCCAAATGTGGATTACTTGAGAGAGAGGATGTTGAGTGAGGCTCACAGCTATCGATATTCTATCCATCTAGGTGCCACCAAGATATACTTTGATCTACAGGAAGTCTATTGGTGGTATTGCATGAAGAGGGACATTGTTGAGTTTGTGGCTAAGTGTCTGAATTACCAGTAGGTGAAGGTTGAGCATTAGAGACCGGGGGCATGCTACTGGAAATCAATATCCCTACTTGGATTGCGGAAGAGATAAATATGGAATTCATTATAGGTTTACCTCATACACGCCGATAGCATGACTTTATATGGGTGATTGTAGATCGGATGACTAAGTCAACATATGTTCTGCCAGTTAAGAGTACAGATTCAATCACGGATTATGCTAGACATAACATTCAGGATTTGGTTAGGTTGTAAGGGATTTCATTATCCATCATTTCTGATCGGGGTACCAAGTTTACTTCAATGTTTTGGAGGTCATTTCAGAAAGGCCTTGGTACTCAAGTGAAGCTTAGCACAACTTTTCATCCACACACAGATGGTCAGGCTGAGCAGAACATTCAGACCTTAGAGGACATGTTGAGAGCTTGTGTGATTGATTTCAAAAGTAGTTGGGATGGTCACTTACCTCTCATTAAGTTTTCCTACAACAACAGCTACCACTCTAGTATTCAGATGGCTCTGTTTGAGGCTCTTTATGGGCGGAGATGTAGGTCACCTATTAGGTGGTTTGAGGTAGGTGAGGCTACATTGATAGAGCCTAATTCAGTTCATGAGACTATGAAAAGTTTTGGATTATTATAGAAAGGCTAAAAATAGTTTCGAGCCCTCAGAAATCCTATCCGTATGTTAGGAGGAGAGATCTTGAGTTTGATGTTGATGATTGGGTATTTCTAAAGGTGTCACCCATGAAGGGGGTTAAGAGATTTGTTAAGAAGAGGAAGCTTAGTCCCCAATATGTTTGCCTATGACTCAAGAGTTAGAGTTGTCTGCGAGTTAGCAGCAGTTCATCCAGTTTTCTATGTGTCCTTATTAAAAAACTACATTAGTGGTCCAGCTTTAGTGGTTCCGATAGAGAACATTGGTGTGAAGGATAGCCTAACTTGTGAGGAGGTTCTGATTGAGATTCTTGACCGTCGGGTTCAAAAGTTGACAAATAAAGAGGTTGCTTCATTGAAGGTCCTTTGAAGGAATCAGCATGTAGAGGGAGCTACTGGGGAAGTCAAAGCAAATATGATGGCCAAGTACCCTCACCTTTTCCCTTCTAGCTCAGTTTCATCATAAGGTACTAGTTTCCTCTTTAGCACTCTATTCAGTTCCATGTCAAGTTCATGTCTCTCAGTTCCTTTCATGTCTTAGTATGCATGCATGTTTCATGAATTCAGTTTAGTCATGTATCTCAGTTCAAAATTAGTCACTCCATCTGTACTTAGCTTATAGATTTTAGTTTCTGGATTGCAGTTCTTTCCCTAGCTTTCCAGTTGTGTGGTCTCCATTCGAGGAAGAATGTTCCCAAGGGGAAGATAAAATAACCCTCCAATAGTCCCTAAAATCAAATTATATACATTAAGCAGAAAACCAACAGAATTTGCACCAAAACACATAATGAACCGTTAAGTGACCCGTTAGGACATTAACGAATCATTGAGTGAGACGTTGTTAGAGGGAAGTTTTGGAATTTTTCTAGAATTTTCCAATCTTAACGACTATAGTGAGGATCCATTAAGTGTGATAACAAGTCATTAAGAGGAGGCATCAAGTGAAGATCAGAAAATTGGATTTTTGCCTCTAGGGTGACAGATGGAAGGAATGACCTGTTTGGAGGACTAACCGATCGTTAGTTGCGTCGTTAGGTCTGCCGGGGTGATTTTATCAGATGAGTTATTAAGAATAATTTCAATATTTAACTACGTTCTGGCTCACGCGCAAGCGCATGTCGTCGTGCAAGTAGTATAGTGACTCTTAAGAGTCAGATGTCGAACCCACAAGGACTGGATTTTAAGTGAATTATCAAGTTCAAGTATTAAATCAAAGTTCAATATTTATAGTTTTCAAGATTTTGTTTTTGAGACTAAATCTAAGTGCGATCACAAAGTAATTGGAAAAACAATAATGAGAAGCATCTAGAGTTGAGGCCAAACAATCACGTAAAGTTAAAATTCGCAGTAGTTCAAGTATGCATCTTCATTTGTTGTCTCACAAGATAAATGCAATGTTCTTGGTCTTTTAAGCCTTTAAACATAGGCAAATTAGCCTCACAACTACATCGTTGAACATGGATGTGACAACCTAATTCGTGTGCAATTATCTATGTGGAGTGGTTTACGGGGTTAATGCCCTAGTTATGGTCTTTCAAACTTCTAACCATTTAACCTAAACATTGACTTCACAACTACATCATAAGGCGGAGATGTGACAACTCAAACTTAGGTGTCTAGCTATCTTCCCATTTTATAATCAAGCGGGGCAAATTAGGTATATTTCTATCCTAACCATGAATCAAGTCTTGAAGATTTGAACTCACTTCCTGTATTCTTAGTTCTAACCTACGTTTTGCTCTTTCGAGTATGCTTAAGAATAACACATGCATTTTTATGATGATCAAGAATAAAAATGATTAAAATAAAAAATGCAAGACAAATAATAATGAAGAACTTGAACTTTGATGGAATTAAACAAATACATTCGTTTTGTGGCCTCAACCCTAGAAGAATGGTCTTAGACACTCATGCTAACACACGAATTCATAGTACAATTATATTTCATGTAAAAAAGAGTGAAAATGAAAGAAATTCGAACCCTTGGTAGAGTCTTCTTTTCTCTCCTTCGCTTCTCTGCCTTTACCAGAAAATAATGTGTGATAATGAAAATAATTCCCAAGTGTTCTATTTATAACGTAGGAATTTTTGTCCGTCAAAATATGCCTCCAAGCCATGGACCTAAACGCCCTAACTGGCCTCTGTGACACGGCCTCATCGCAGAAGGCTACTAGAAATTGGCAGAATTGCATAGCATTAGCGAGGTCGCATGGGCATGGCACGGCACCTGGTGTGGTGTGGATGTAATGCGTAGGCACACTACCTCACTTTCTCCTTACACACACATGCACAAGCATGGCACGACACTGGTCGCGCGCTCTGCCCGGCGTGGCATGCTGCTGGTGTGGTAACCTCTATTTCTTGGAAACTTCATGCATCTTCTTTCTCATTCATTCTGTGATTCCTCCTTGTTTGTGTAACTTCATAATAATCCCATCCTTAGAATATTTCACCTACAAATATGGGCTAATCATGTTGGTCACTTCATGCACACAAATTTATACAAAACACATGAGAATATATTTAATTTTATCGAAAAACATGACTAAAAATAAGATATAAAATAAAACTTGGGCATGTAAATATGCCCAAGATCACTACCCCACACTTAAATCCTTGTTCTTCCTTGAATAAATCCTTTACATCTCATTGTCACGACTCGAACATAGGCTCAGATCATAAATGTCTCCAAGTTGACCCTTGGCATGGACATGATAACTAAGGCTCAATATAATTAAAACGGATAACTGAGTTCTAAATTAGTGGAAGTTTGAACATTAAAGCATCTAAACAATGGGATGTCAAAACACTAAATCCGAAGCTGAATACAACACAATGTCTAAAAAGCGTCTAACATACTGACGAGATGATGGGACAACACCACAACTAGCTCATTACAAGTTTGAAACTGAAAGATGATAATAACAAAGCTAACTTAAGGTCCTCAAAGGATAAGGACTCACCAACTAGAAATCTGGATAAGCTTGGAATATTGGCTAGCGGCAGGATTGAGTCTAAACATCTGAGCATGTATCATGAAACAATACAGCATAGAGTATGCGGTTAGTACTTGAAATGTACCGAGTATGCAAGGTAAGTAAAACAACTGTGTGAGTAAAACTGACAACATGCATATCATAAAACATTTCATCATAAGATTCTAAGAGTAAGGCTTACATTCTAGTATCTGAAAACATGTTAGACATAACTGAATCGACTAACCCAAAGCTGAAATTGATAATCATAAGTGAAAATGAACATTGGGTCAAACCTGCTGAAATCATAATATCATAACTGATGAACAGACATAACTTAAATCATGAGTAACAATGGGAGACTCGTCATATAATTGACATTACCACGATAGAGTTTACGTGGTTTTGACTATTACACTCAAGTGGGCAGAGCCATCCAAAGCCTTGCCAGGGATAAGGGCTCTACTATGATATTGATATCAAGTTGAAGGCCCCTTGGGGGAAGGGGAAGCTCACAAGGGAGGTCCCAAAGAATTTGAATAAACCTACATTGGCACGTAGTTCTGAGGCATGGGGTTATCTAAACCCCAAGACTACTCGTTGCTAGACACTACTCCCAAAAATATGCATATGCTCTCCATCATTTTTAAACGAAGTTGAACCACCGTCTTTTGATGAAGCTGATCATAACATTACATACATAGTCTGAAATCTGAATATAATGAGCTTTGGCTCAGACCATACCACAAGCTGAAAAGTGGGAGTGTAGACTCCAAAACCATGTGGTAAGCTAATATCATGAAATTGAAGTAAATCATGAGAACATACTTAGATCATGTGGGCTTTCCTAAACATTAACATGCTTGAAATATACTTGATAGTCAAAATCATGGATATATACATGGGTAAATCGTAATCATAATTTCATACTAGATATCTCCTCATGCTTGAAAACATAGATCATAATCTCAACTTTTCATGAAACTTGCATATTTGGGCATCATATTTTTAAAACTAGAAATCATGAATTATAATCAAAATAATTATATAACATGCCCATGAATCTTAAAACATCATTAGAAACATGAAGAATTGACCCATGATTGAATCATAGAGAATTTCATAGAATGGGTTAAAACCCCATGGAACCATACACTTTGAATTCATGAATTGAGAATGGGTATGGGCATGAGAGTGAAGAGAAATTGTCATTCATAACCCTACATACCTGGGTAAATCTGATTTCATACACTTCCTTGAATGCCCAAGAGATTTGGGGAAGAGGTAAGGGAATTCTCAAGCTTGATCTCCAATGGAACACTCTAATCCTGCATGCATGGAATAGAATGGATTAGGATAGGTTAAGCACTCTTAAAATACTCCTAACAAAGCTTAAAGTGACATAGTTTAGGACTTAGGCGCTTAGGAATTACGATAACACCCTTACTAAAATGGAGGAAATTTGGACACTGCCAGTCCTCACGATTGACCTCACGATTCATGAGGTACTGGACGACTCGTGGGCTTAATCCTTTAAGTCATCTGCCAGAATTCCACTTCCACTCATACCTATTGATCATGGCCAACTTCAAGAGTCGTTAGGCACTCCACAACTTGTGACTGCCACTCGTGGTCACCCCCTTTCCATGAGTTCCCACCAATCAACCTCCACTTCATGAGCTACTTCATGATTCGTGAAGTCTCCTCACGAGTCACTGGACGACTCATCCTATGACCTGGGAAATATTTTTCTATTTTCTCCGCTTGAACACTCGGATCTGATCTTAAGAACTTTCGGGAATTACATTCATCCACAAGAAAGACTCACAAATCACTAATTAAAGCAAGACGAATCAAGTTAAGTCTACAATGATTAACTCAGATGGAAAGTTTGAAATAGGGCATGTTATACATTACACAATTAAAATCATGATAAATAAGTTAAGACCTCCTAGCCTCAAGAATCGACTCTACAAACACGGAAAACTCATGCAATTTAACCAATCAAGAAGTTCGATATGAATTTTATCTTTCCTCAAGCATGCGCCCCAACAACAAGAGAGATACCCATTTTTCACTCATAAAATTATGAGTTATAACACGTATGGGTATATGAATACAATTACACTCACTATCACAAAGAATTCACATACAACATGCAACGACCCATATGCTTACCCTTAGTATATTACTCTGCTAATCCAAGAATATCTAAAAGTAAGATCAAGTAGGCCTTCGTGGGTTGTAATGTAGGATGAGGGAAGGGTAGGTACTATTATGTCCAAAAATAGTGACTATCTTCCCTAAGTGCTTTTAACACATCACTTTTTCTCATTAAGCACCGTCTTTCCTTCATTTACTTCACCTCTTGTTCTTTTCAACTCTCAATTTCCTTTTTGTTTCCCCAATTCTTTAAGCACACTTAAGTTATTAGTAGGGAGTAATCACACATTAGACACTTTCATTCTTTTGTTCTTCTCTACTTAGTACCAACATTTATGCATTTTGAACATTGCACCCCTAATCTTTTCTTAAACTTCCATACAAACTATTTCCTTTCTTTTCCATATTCTTACTCCTTTTTCTCTTATGCATTTTTCACTTAAGCGCTAATGAGTTTTGGATAAAATTCAGGTCAATTGAAAAAAAAGGGTTAATCTTTCAATGTGTCTAACAAAGAATAGGCAAAAGGCTCAATGGGGCTAATTAGGATTATGCATTAAGGGTAGGTAAAGTAAAGGATCAAAATAGGATTATTCAAAGAAATTCCTACATCATTTCCTACAATTAACATTCCTCATTTCACTTTGCAAACACACTAGGCAAGTTCTAGACATTACAAACTAGCATGGATTATACGAAGAACCTTACACTCATTGCACATGTTCAAGTCTAGACAGACCCATATATACTATCAATACAGCTAATCACATGAATTCAAAAATTAAGCACAAAGCATACAGAGTCATATTCCTAAGCCTACGTGTCTCAACCAAGTCATACCATTTACTCAACATGCTTCTCAATTACAATCTACTTTCCTCTTACAATCATGTACAACACTCAACAAGAGTATCAAGCCATCAATTAGTTAAGGGTTCTATAAAAAATCCTATTGACTAATTTTCCCTCAACACAGTCGTCATCCATCCATCATTGGGAAAAGTCCTTAACTATTACTCAAACACTATGTACAGATAACTCAAAAACGTTATTCTTGGTTCAAAGTTCTGCCCTTCAGAAAAGAACCGAAAAGAAAAACCAAAGGGTGAGTGAAATGTGCTCAACTCAGCCTTTCCAATCAAACAATTTTCAAACCAAGAACATGATTCACCCTAAATCAACCTCCAAATCTAGCATCATGTTTTCATCCATTTTTCATCACAAGGGTCATCAACCCCACACTTGTGTTTTTCCATGCTCCTTAGCTTCTACTTAAAAGGGTACTCAGCTTCCCCTTTTTCTGTTCTTAACTCACCAAAAACAACAACAAAAGTGGAATATAAACAAAATAAAGAAAAATAAAGGAAAGAAAAATCGTACAAATGGTACACTTGGGTTGCCTCCCAAGTAGCACCTGATTTTACGTCGCGGCGGCACGACGTGAACCATCCTATTCAAGATGTTATTAAACACTTATTCCCTTTTGGGAACCATCTCCTCTTCTTCTTAACTTTAGAGGGAAAAGCCTCCACACTTTCCCTCTACCCATCTATCACTTTCTTCATCATCAAATTCTTCATCACATTACCAACAGTAGACTCGAGCTCATTTGTTGAGAGATTCTTCAAAAGTGGACCTTTAGACTTCCCCACCCCACACTCATCCTCTGTTAGTACATTGACCTTGCAAAGATCTTTGTAGTGTGTTGGAGGGTGGATTTCCTGGTACACTCTAAACAGCTCTCACATCAATCACAGCTTCTCTACTGGCCAGGAATGGATGACCCAGAATGAGGGGCACCTTGTAATCAACCTCAAAATATGAATTATGAAATCAGTAGGTATGATAAACTTACCTTTTTTGATGAGAAAATCCTTGATAATCCCCTCTAGGGTCGGCCACTCTAGACTTGTCAGCTAGTTTCAGCATCACACTAGTGGATCTTGATTTTCCCAAACTAATTGTATTGAACAGGGATTAGGGCATCAAGTTCACTACCGCCCCTATATCACACAAGGCCCTCATCACATATTTTCCACATGTTTGTATGGGGAGGGTAAAGCTCCCTGGGTCTTAGAGCTTTTTTGGCATCTTGCTCGTCACCCTGAAACTGCACTCCTCAATGAGTGTTATACTCTAGACATCACCAGCCTTATCTTATTGTCCACCACATCCTTCAAGTACTTAGTGTACTTGGGCATTCCCTGAAAAATGTTAATAAGAGGCAAATTTATGTGAAGTTCTTTGAAAATATCAAAGAACTTATGGAAACAAGAATCCTTCTTACTTTTGATGAGCCTTTGCGGGAATGGTGAGGGTGGTCTTTGTATTGGTTGCAGTGTTGATTGTGAATTGTTTGATGCAACTTATCTTCTATGTGCTCTTGTTTGCTGATGGACCATGTATATTTAGATTTGGATGCACCTCATTCTTCTTCTCTTTTATTGGTGCATCAGGCAACTATTTGCCACTCCTTAGACTGATAGCCATGACTTGCCTTGGGTTTGGATCTGTATGCCTGATCAACTGCCATCTGAGTCTGATTGGCCATGATTTTCTACAACATCTCCTAAATGTTGCTAGATTGACCATTAGTCTGCCTTCCCTGCTACTGGTACTACTGTTGAGGCTGATTCTGCTGCGGTTGCTTGTAACTCTAACTCTGCCCCTGATTTCTATCTCAAGAAAAGTTTGGGTGATTCTGCCAGTTCCGATTGTAGGTGTTCCCAAAATTCTGATTGTTTCTTGGAACATTCCCTACAAAATTCACTGACTCTGGATTTTCTCCGCATGAGTCTGCACCATGCTCGTTGTTGCCACATATTTCACACCATCTTGGAGTTGGTTGAACTACATTTACCTGTTTCTGTGGTTGTGCCATACTCAACATACTGAACTGAGTCATCATCTGGTGCTGAAAAGATGCTAGCTGGACCACCAAGGAATTTACACTATCTACTTTAATCAACCTAGCTGCTGTCTTGCCTACCCCTCTGGATGAATCACTATGCCACTCTAGATTTCCTTGTGCAATCCTATTCAATAGAGTGTATAGCTCATCATATGTCTTCTCCAGTGCTTGCCCACCTGATGCAGAGTCTAATAATATTTTTGTATATAGATCCACTCTCCATAAAAGTATTGTCTAGCACTTCATTTGACTGATGATGATGAGGGACGTCTCTCAACAATAACTTGAACCTCTCCGAAGGAAAATAAAGATTCTCCTCTGGCCTTTACTTGAAACTGAGTATTTCACTTCTCAACTTCGCTATTTTACCTAATGGTAAGAATCGGATGAGGAACTTTTGGGAAAAGTCATCCCATGTAGTGATGGAATTTGGTGGTTCTACCTTCAACCACCTTTTTGCCTCTCCTAAAAGTGAAAATGGAGAAAGGGTCAATCTCACATAATTAGTAGACACTCCAGTGGGGATGAATGTATCACTGATTTCTAAAAATTTCTACAGATGTTGTTGTGGGTCCTCATGTGTCATCCCTGTGAATTGCCCACTTGAGTGCTACAACAACACCATATTCTACTTTAGCTCAAAATTACCTCCAGGCTGCGGTCCGCGGATGCTAGAGGTAACATTTTTTGCAAGTGGGATCGCCACTTCATGAACGGGTCTTGCTACCATCTTCATGGGTGCAACCTCATCCTGTTGAACCTATTGAATAGGATATAGAGCGGCCCCCTCTCTTCGTAACTATCTTAACCTTCTTTCAGGTTCAGGGTAGGATTTAACCAACTCTCTATCCCTCTCCAGCTTGATGCAAGAACAAACCTATTACCTGCAAAATAAATGACCAAGACTAAGTTTTTAACACTTAAGACAATCTAAAACAAAACAAAAACAAGAAATTCACTAAATGTTGCAAGTCCTCAGCAACGGCGCCAAAAATTTAACTATGCTCCGATGCACACACAAGCTCACGTGCTCGTGCAAGTAATACAGTTACTCTTAAGAGCCGGATGCCAAAACCACAAGGACTAAATTTTAAGTGAATTATCAAGTTCAAGTATTAAATCAAAGTTCAAGAGTACTAGTTTTAAAGATTTTGTTTGAGACTAAATCTAAGTGTGATCACAAAGTAATTGGAAAAACAATAATAAGAAACATCTAGAGTTGATGCCAAACAATCACGTAAAGTTAAAATTCGCAGTGGTTCAAGTATGCGTCTTCATTTGTTGTCTCAAAAGATAAATTCAATGTTCATGGTCTTTCTAGCCCTAAACATAGCAAAATTAGCCTCACAACTACATCATTGAGCAGGGATGTGAAAATCTAATTCATGTGCAATTATCTATGTTAAGTGGTTTACGGGGTTAATACCTTGGTTATGGACTTTTGAGCCTCTAACCATTTAACCTAAACAGTGACTTCACAACAACATCAAAGGGCAGTGATATGATAACTCAAACTTAGGTGTCTAGCTATCTTCCCGTTTTATAACCAAGCAAGGCAAATTAGGTATATTTCTATCCTAACCGCAAATCAAGTCTTGAAGATTTGAACTCACTTCTTGCATTTTTTGTTCTAACCTAGGTTTTGCTCTTTAGAGTTTGCCTAAGAATAACACATTCATTTTAATGGTGATCAAGCCTCAAAAATATTAAAAGCAAGAATGCAAGACAAACAATTATGAAGAACTTTAACTAAGATGGAATTAAATAAACACGTTCATGTTTTGTGGCCACAACCCTAGAAGAAAGGTCTTAGACACTCATGCTAACACATGAATTCATAATACAATTGTAATTCATGTAATAATAAGAGTGTAAAATGAAAGAAATTTGACCCTGGATAGAGTCTTATTTTCTCTCCTTTGCTTCTATGCCTTTTCCACAAAATAATGTGTGATAATGAAAATAATTACTTAGTGTTTTGTTTGTAATGTAGGAATTTTTTCCCATCAAAATATGCCTCTGTACCATAGACCTGAACTCCCTAACTAGCCTCCATCACACGGCCTCATAACGGAAGGCTACTAGAAGTTGGCAGCATGGCATTGGCAAGGTTGCACAGGTGTGGCAAGGTGCCTGTCAAGCCTGGCGCCTGGCATAGAACAAACATCATCGCGCAGTAGCGCCTGGCATGGAATGGATATAACGCATAGGCACACTATCTCACCTGTTCCTCACACGCACATGCACAGGTGTGGCACGACGCTGGTCGCGCGCACTACCCGACATGGCATACTGCTGGTGTGGCAGCCTCTATTTCTTGGCAACTTCATGCATCTACTTTGGCACTCATTTTGAGCTTCTTCCTTGCTTGTGTAACTTCATAATAAGCCCATCCTTAGCATATTTCACCTATAAATACGGGCTAATCATGTTGGTTAGTTCATGCACACAAATATATACAAAACATATGAGAATATATTTAACTTAATTGATGAACATGACTAAAACTAAGATATAAAATAGCACTTAGGCATGTAAATATGCCCAAGATCAGTAATTCTTATGCTTTTAATTCCTAAACTAAGTCGTTTTTGGGTTCCTAAGGGGTGTATGAGAGGGTTTTACTCGGCCCTAACCCTCATTATCTTCCAAACACCTAAAGTTGGAGATTCATCCTCTCAAGTCTCTCAAGCTCCTAGGGTTCTTCTTAATATCAATACTCTTGGAACTCAAGTCTTAGAAAGAATTCATCAAAGACCAGGTATGTAGGGTCATGAATTGGGATTCCTTCAACCCTCATGCCCAATCCAAACTCAATTTCATGAATTCAAGTCTCCAACTATGATTTTGATGAATTTCTAATTAGACCAACTTGATGAAAAACTCCATGATCTTCTATGATTTTGATTTGCTCATGATCTAATATATGTTTTATGATTAAAAGTGCATGATTTCCATTAAAAAGTATCATGAATCTCTACTTTCAAGATATGATGAATTATCCAATTATGCATGAATTTCACGAATCCCAAGCTTATGCATCATGGTCATATTGGCGGCGTTGTTTTCATGACTATTCACATATGTCAAGAAATTTTATGAATTTCATGATTTAAACTAGCCCATGAAAAACCAAGTATTTTCATGATTATGATATGAGCACAGTGTATGTTTTGGGAGTAGTATTTAGCACCGAGTGGATAAGGGTTCTAGACAACCCAAGTCCCATAACTACATGCCATCGTAGGATAAGGGGTCCTCACCAATTGAGAGTGTCTCCCTCACCCCTAGCCTAAGGAGTCCTCGCCAATTGAGAGTGCCTTCCTTATGCTACTGGGCTCATAAGTGATATCATGCCTTCATGGTTGATACTTTTGGAAAGGTATGGACACAGCTCCCAACTAGGGTTACAACCTTGGCTCCATGATGCTCACTTGGAATATGTCGGTTATGAGAATCCCCCATTGTTCCTCATGTTCAGGACATATGATATCATGTTTAATAGTGTATTTTGACCCATTAATCAGATTATGCGTTTTACTTATGTTTTCAACTATGATAAGCTTTATGATTTTGCTTTCAAAACCTTGGATCATTATACTTCAGATTATGTTGAACAACTTATGTTTGATGACTAACATGATCATGACCTTTTTAGCATGCTTTCCGTACTCTCATGTTTTACTTATCCTACGTACTCAGTATATTCAATGTACTAATAGCATACTTTTGTGCTATATTGTCTTATGACATATGTTCAGGTGATTAGTCTCATCCTCGCCACTAGATTCAATTTTTCCCTAGACTCAGCTCAATTTTGGTGAGTCCTCATCATCCAAGGACGTCAGTTTTGATTTATATCTTTTTAGTTCGAGACTTGGTCGAGCTAGTTGGGGCTTTTTTCCCTTCAGCTCATCTTATGATTAGAGACTTTTCAGACTATCATGTATAGATATTTAGCAGATTGACTTGTTGTCTCAATTTTGACACCTTATGATATCTCAGACATTCGCTTATGCCTTATCTTATGTTTGTTCCTCCTAGTGTATGATTATGCTTATGTTATGCATGTTCGATGGGTTATCTTGAAGCCATTCATGGTTTTAGATCCCATGTTACATCAGAGATCTATACTTAGTCATGACAAACTTATTATTAGATCCAGGTTTCGGTGTGTCCTAGGGAGTCTAAAAGTCACGCGAAGTAGAGTCTTTTTCATGGGTTTGAAGCACGCCACACTTATGAGGAAGAGGTTACAAGATATCTTAGGAAATTTTCGTCCCTTCATGATTTTATGTCATGCGATGGAATTCAACTCTCTTACTTCTCTAACTTGTTCTATGAACATTTGTAAAAAATCGCCTAAGAGTCAACGGAATGAGAAATGGCAATGGAAATGGTGATGGAAATGGGAATCAATCTGCCCCACCAACTCCAGCAGATCATTTGAATGAGCAGGTAATCCATGTTGAATTTAGGGATGCATTTTCAGATGCTGGCCCAAGCTTTGACAGCACAGGTCAACAGGCAGGCAATTACACCTGTGAACCCCAATGGGGGTGCTGGCGCAGTGACACTGCAAGACTTTACTAGAATGAACCCGCCAAAGTTTCATGGTTCTAAGGTAGACGAGGATCCACAAGAGTTTGTTAAGGAGATCTAGAAGATCATCCAGATCATGGGAATTTTTGAAGAGGAGAGTGTGGATGTCACGACCCGAGAGTACACCCAGATTGTAGACACGGGACAAGGAGCCCTGAAGACTCCAAGTCAACCCATGGCATGAGCGTATATCTAATTCACTCATATAAGGCGGAAAGTTTAACTTAATAGTCATGAACTAACTAAAAATCGTAACATGAGATATAAAAAACAACAATACAAGATCCAAACATAAATGGCTGAATACTACACATAGGTTTGAAAGCCTCTAACCATAATAGACGGGTTGAAGGGACAAGACCCCAACTAACCTCAACATTCTGAAAACAAAAGACAAACATGGTCCAAACATGAAGTCCTCAAATCATGAGGACTCACCACTGAAGCTGAGAGCAGAATTGAGAGCAAGCTAGGGACGATGTTGAACCTGCGAACCGGATCCTGAAAATATGTGGGTTAGTACTTAGAAGGTACTAATTATGTAAGGTATGCAAAACAATGCTTAAAAACATAAAAGTTATAAGGCTTGGTACATCATGATCATAAGATTGAAATCGTAAGTATATCGTAAGGCTCAATACTTCCAAATTATTCGTAAACCTATCATAGTCATAACATGTGATGAAAACATTTCATAAAACATAACTTCAACCAAATGAACATAATCATGCATACATTAAAACCATAAGGAAAAATGGGATATTTCTTATAATGACATACCCCATATGAGCACACATGGAGCTCGACCTGTAAACCTAGTCGGGAGGTCGTCCATACCTTGCCAGAGGTATGAACCATGAAGAGCATGATATCACTCGTGAAGGACCCGTAGGGCACAGGGGACAGTCACTGAGGTCTAGCATAACCTACGATGGCACGTAGTTCAAAGATTCGAGGCGTAACCTATGCCCCGAACCTACTCGGTGATAAGTTCTACTCCCAAAACATTCAACGTGCTCATAGAAATTCTTACATGACATGCATGGCTAGTTAAATCATGAGAATCATATCATGCTTGAGAATTTGCAATACTAGCCATGGAATTGGGCCGTGAATCGGCCAAAATCATAGTTCATAAATCACAAGCGACATGTGGGCATTGACCATAATTTCAATTATACTTGAAATGCTTAAATTTATAGGAAGCACTATCATAATAACATGAGTAGTTGAAAACATGCTTAAATTCAAGAGTTCATATCATGCTTGAGAAATCACCATAACCATGAATTTCACTAAAAACCCCATGATTTGAGCACATGTGCTTTTAGGGATTAAATCATCAAATAATGAATAAAATAAGTGAAAACAGCCCAATAATTCAAACCCATGATTTTAGACATACTACAACATGCTTATATCGAGTTTTCGAGGAAGCGTGCATTTGGGTTATGACCCATCAAAGTTGGTAACTTAAACATAGGATTAGGAAAAAATTTGGGCTTGGGTAGGGACTAAACTACCCATTCAAATCCCCATACCTAAATTACGTGATTCTTAACTCCCTTGAAAAACCGTAGGTGAAAACTTGAAGAATTGAAGGACACTTGGATCTCCTCCTACTCCTTCTCTAGTTCTTGCAAATGCCAAGTAAATGACTTAGTATGAGTTTTCCTCCCTAAGATAGTCAACCTCAAAGCGATGTGGTTTAGGGTCCAAAGAATTATAAAAATCGAAATCACCCTTGATGAAATTTCCTAAAACCAGATCAGCCCCGACCATGACTCGTACCACGAAATCTCAGAATCGTACCACGAAGTCACGACTCGTGGTCACCTCTTATGGTCACCTCCTGCTTTTCAATCTTCTGAATCTAGACACGACTCGCATACCATGACTCATAGTACCATCCTATGGGTCGTACTATCAGTCGTGGTACCATCCCACCCATACCAAGACGACTTAACCACAACTCCTCATCACGACTCGTTGCTACATCCTACGAGTCATACCATGACCCATGACGACTCACTCTGGAACCATTGAGAAATTCATCGACTCCTAACCATGAGTCGTACCCACACTACTCATGACTCATAGGAATACTCGTGGTATGACCTCGGGCTCCCGAACTCATCACGACTCCAAGTCTCGTGTCATAGGTCCTCACCACGATTCGTACCTCAAAGTCGTACTGGTAGAAAATTCCAAGTTTTCTGCAGTTTTCAACTTCAACTCCCATGTCTATTCTAGGCCCTTCTGAGGTATTACAATATCTCCCCCTTGGAAACATTCATCCTCGAATGTAGAAACAAAAGCAAACAGAAACATGCAATTACCATATGCAAATTTTGATCATTTAAGCCAAAAACTGACAGAATGACTACCCCCGAAAAGAACTATATAGCGGGATTGAATTCAGACATCACATACATATATCATATATAAAACAAACTTTCACTGTGAATGAACATGAAAAGCTGATTAGAGGTTTAGGGAAAAAAACTGATACCTCAAACTGAAACAGGGCCGGTAGAGAGCAAGTGGGGTATGTAGCCATCATATCCGCTTCATCTTGCCCACATAGCTCCTCAACATGCTGATTTCCGTAACACCTTTCTTGGCTTCTTTTCTTGTTCCTCTGCTTTGAACCCCCAAGCTATCCAAGATTCCACGAGAATTTCTTCATAATCGAGGCTATCCTTCATGCCTTTTCCACTAGAACCACCAAGGCTAGATCTCCCATGCACTTTTCAAGAGCGATACGTGAAATACAGGATGTACTGAAGCCAACTCGAAGGTACCTCTAACTCATAAGCTACATACCCACTCGTCTCACAATCTGGTAGGGGTCAATATAGCGGGGGATGAGTTTCCTTTTCTTCTCCCAAATCTCATCACTCCCTTCATGGGAGATACCTTCAGAAATACCCAATCGTCGATCTTAAACTCAAGCTCCCTTCTCCTCACATCCGTATAAGACTTTTGGCGACTTTGGGCATTTTCAGCCTTCCTCTTATTAACTGAAATTTCTCTATAGCCTCATGGACTAAATCTGGATCCACTAATGACTCACGACGTCAAACCACCCAATGGGCGATCTACACCTTCACCCAAGAGCCTCGAATGGTTCCATTTGAATGTTGGAGTGATTGCTGTTGTTGTAGGCAAATGTAAGAGGCAAATGCTCATCTAACTGCTGAAGTCAATAACACAAGCTCTCAACATGTGTTCCAAGAGTCTAGATAGTCGCTCAGCCTTACCATTTGTTTCGAGGATGAAATGTCATGCTAATCTTGACCTGGGTGCCAAGTCCCTTTTTGGTCTCCAGAACTAAGAGGTGGTGAGTGCCTCTATCTGATATAATGGAAAAGGGCACTCCGCGAAATCTAACCAACTAGTGTATAACATAGCATAATATTCTGCTGAATCTGGTGGTTTGACCCGGTAGAAATGAGAAGACTTGGTCAACCTATCAACCACAACCCAAATGGAGCCATACTGTCCACCACGATTGCTGGGTAAACTTGTTACAAAGTCCATATTGATCTCTTCCTACTTCAGAAGCCGGAAAAGTTGATACATATGTAGTACATCCCGGTCTCTGATGCTCGACTTTGACTTGTTGGAAGTTCGGGCACTTGTCTATGAATTCTGCAATATCCCTCTTCATTCCATTCACCACTAGATTTCCCACAAGGAATGATAAATTTTGGTAACACCTGTATGAATGGGAATATCTGGTTCCATGAGCCTCATGCAACATCCGACTCCTCAAATCCCCGCGTTCGGAACATATAAGTGACCCTGGTGCCGAAGCACACCATCTCCCCCTTTGGAGAAGACTTCTACTTCTGACTTTGAACAGCTTTCTTTCCAACTTGACCAATATTTGATCTTCATCTTGTTTATCCTTCACCTCCATTACAAAGGACGACTCTTACCTGTTCTGGACTACTACCCCACCATCGGTCAAACCAACTAATCTAACTCCCAACCGAGCAAGTCGATGTACCTCCTTTACCAGTTCCTTCTTGTATTCACTCACATGTGACAAACTTTCCGCTAGAAAAGTCTGCTAAGGGCATCCTCTACCACATTGGCCTTACCGGGTGGTAAAGGACACTCATGTCGTAGTCCTTAAGTAGCTCAACCACCTCCGTTGCCGAAGATTCAGATCTCTCTGTTGAACACATATTGAAGGCTCTTGTAGTCCATGAATACATCTACATGAACCCCATAAAAGTAGTGTCTTCATATCTCAAAGCAAATACCACACTGGCCAACTCCAAGATCATGGGTTGGGTAATTTTCCTCATGGATCTTTAGCTGTCTGAATGCATATGCTATGACTTTCCCATGCTGCATCAATACACATCCCAGTACAACTCTTGAAGCATCACAATACACCACAAAGCCATCGGTACCCTCCGGTAATGTCAACACCAATGCTGAAGTAGTCGGCCTTCAATTCCCAGAAGCTCTTCTCACAAGCCTCCCACCATTGGAACTTCACCTTTTTCTGAGTCAATCCTAGTCAAGGGGCTGAAAGCGGGATGAGAAGCCTTCTACCAGCCTCAATAGTAACCTGCTAAGCCCAAAATGCTCCGATCTCGAAGGTTTTACCGATCGACAGTTCTTTACCGCCTCTATTTTCTGGGAGACCACCCATATATCTTCGCTTGACACTACATGTCCCAGAATGCAGCTTGATTTCAACCAAAACTCACATTTGCTAAACTTGGGGTATAACTGGTTGTCCTAAGGGTCTGAAGTGCTACCCTTAGGTGTGCGACATGTTCATCGGTCCGGGAGTATATTAATATGTCATCAATGAACACGATCATGAACATGTCCAGATATGCCTCGAAAATACCTTGTTCATTAGATCCATAAAAATTTGCACGGGCATTGGTTATTCCAAAAGACATAACAACGAATTCATAATGGCCATACCAGGTTCTGAAAGCATTCTTTGGGATATCGCTCTCCAGACCTGAGCTGGTGATACCCGAACCTGAGATCTATCTTGGAGAAATATTTGGCACCACAGTTGATCGAATGAGTCATCAATCCTGGGTAAAGGGTATCTATTCTTGCCAGCAGGTGAAGGTTGAGCATTAGAGACAGTTAGTATGCTACAGGACATCAGTATCCCTACTTGGAAGTGGGAAGAGATAAATATGGACTTCATTGCAAGGTTACCTCATACACATCGACAACATTTCTCTACATGGGTGATTGTAGATCGGATGACTAAGTCAGCATATTTTCTACCAATTAAGACTACAGATTCAACAAAGATTATGCTATACATTACATTTAGGAGTTGGTCAGGTTGCATAGGTCACATTATCCATCATTTTTGATAGGGGTACCCAGATCACTTTATAGTTTTGGAGGGGGTCATTTCAGAAGGAATTGGTACTTTCAAATGAATCTTAGCATAGCTTTTCACCCACAGATAGATGGTTAGGCCAAGCGTATCATTCAGACCTTAGAGGAAATGTTGAGAGCTTGTGTGATTGATTTCAAAAGTAGTTGAGATGATCCACTTACCTCTCATTGAGTTTTCCTAAAACAGCAGCTACCACTCCAGCGTTCATATAGCAGCTCCATTTGAGGCTCTTTATAAGTGGGTATAGGTCACCTATTGAATGGTTTGAGACAGGAGAGGCTGCATTGTTAGGGCTAGATTCACTTCATATGCATATGGAGAAGGTTCCGCTTATTAGATAAAGGTTGAAAATAGTTCAAAGCCGTTAGAAATCTATACAGTTAGTATGAGAGAGATTGAGTTCCCCATTGATGATTGGGTGTTTTTGAAGGTGCCATGCATGAAGGGGGTTATGAGGTTTGGCAAAAGAGCTTAGTCCCGATATGTCGGCCCTTATGGGATTGTGAGGCTAGTTGGAAATGTGGCTTATGAGTTAGAGTTGCCCACAGAATTAGCATCAGTGCATCCAATTTTTCATATGTCCTTGTAGAAAAGTGCATTGGTAATCCAACTATAGTGGTTCCGGTAGAGAACATTGGTGAGAAGGATAGTCTGACTTATGAAGAGGTTCCAGTTGAAGTCTTGACTGTCAGATTTGAAAGTTGATAAATAAAAGGATTGCTTTATTGAAGGTCCTTTGGAGGAATCGACTTGTAGAGGAGCTACTTGGGAAGCCGAAGCAGATATGTTGAAGTACCCTCACCTCTTCCCTTCAGCTGGGTTTCATCATGGTACTACTTTCCTTCTTATTACTCTATTCAGTTTCATGTTAAGTTCATGTATCTCAATTCCATTCATGTCTTAATGTGCATGCATGTTTCATGAATTCAGTTCAGTCATGTTTCTCAGTTCGGAGTCAGTCACTCCATCTGTACACAACTTATAACTTTTAGTTTGGGGATTACAATTCTTTTCCTATCTTTCTAGTTGTGTAGTCTCCATTTGAGGACGAATATTCTCAAGGGGGAGATAATGTAATACCCCAAAAGTCTCTAAAATTTGATCCTATACATGAAGCAGAAAACTAACAGAATTTTAACCAAAACACAAAATGAATCGTTAAGTGACCCATTAGGAAACTTAAGAGATCATTAAGTGATCCGCTGTCAGAGGGAACTTTTGGAATTTTTCTAGAATCTGCCAGTCTTAAAGACTGTAGTAAGGATCGTTAAGTTTGATGAAGTCATTAAGAGGAGGCGTCAAGTGAAGATCAAAACGTTGGTTTTTGCCTCAAAGGATGACGGATGGAAGGAGCGACCTGCTAGGATGACTAATGGATCATTAGTTAGTCATTCAGATTATAAAGGAGTGATTTTCTTAGATGAGTTTTTAAGAGTACTTTTGTACTTCCTATGCTTTTTAACTTCTAAAGTAAGTCATTTTGGGTCTCTAAGACCATCTCCAATCCACCTCTATTTTCATTCTAAATTCTAAATTTAGAGTTTGGAGTTAGAGTTTATGCTCCAACCCACCTTTATTTTCAACTCTAAGCTCTACATTAGAGTTAAAATAGAGTGTGAATAGTGTAACTCCAAACTTGGAGTTGCACTATTCATCAATTCTATTTTTTGAGTTGAATGTAATGTCATTATTTCTGATAATTAACACTTTAATTTAACATAATATAAATTGTAAGATTATCAATTAAGTCTTTAATATTCGTATTTATTTTTATGTAATATTTTTATTATATTAATTTAAAATTTAAACTAAAGTATAATTTTTTTTAGTTCCTGTATATAATATTTTTATTCAAAATGTAAGTTAATTTTATTATAATTTATAATTGTATAAAAATATAACCACCACAAAAAATAAAATGTGCAAATATAATATATTGTTAATAAAAAACAGGATCTACTTTAAATAACAGGACAATAAACATTCCAATAAAATTGTAATGGACATACATCAATATTAAAAATACAATACATAACATAATAATTTAGAAAATTATAAAAATAATTTAATCTGGCACCAATAATGATATTAATGTTTTAGAAGTCATCACATTTTGTTTTCCAATCTTGCTGAGATGTGCTCCTCCCGCCCATTATATTATTCAATAAAAAGAATATGATGTGGGTTATTATTTAGCCGATAATATATATCCAAAATAGTCTATCATTGTGCAAACTATTCGTGAGCCACATTCCCAAAACAAGAAATATTTTGCGATGAAACAAGAGTCATGTCGAAAAGATGTTGAACGTGCATTCCAGGTTTTGCAATCTCATTTTGCAATTATCGTAGGGCCGTCACGTTTTTGGAGAAAAGAAGTGCTACATGATATAATAACTACATGTATTATACTGCACAACATGATAATCGAGGATTAGTGTGATCTTAATGCACCAATTCAAGATAATTCGGAAGGTCCAACTCCAACAGTAGAAATAGTTGTAAATGAAAATTATCAATTTGAACAATTTTTAGCTCGATATAAAAAATTAAGGATAAATATGCTCCTTTTGAACTTCGTAATGCATTAATAAAACATAAACATAATAACAAAAGAAAAAGATAAAATTTTAAAGTTGAATGTTTATGCCGAAATTAAAATAAATATTACCATGATGTAATATTTATTTAATTGTATTTCATCAATGATTTCACTTTTATTTGAATTGTTCATTAATATGTATAATATACATTATTTTCTTGCAATTTATATTATTTAAAAATATAGGATATTAATAATTTTATATTAAATGATTACATAAGAAAAAGATATGAATTATACAGGACGATTATATAGAAAAAAGGAGCAATAATTTATTTTATGAGTTAAGAAAATCTAATAAATGAAATAAAAATAATAATATAATATTAAAAGACAGAAGAATATTCTTTTTCAGAAGTAAAAGATAGAGTAGTGGGTTGGAGTTGATTTTCTTCAACTCATTTTTTACTCTAAAAATTTAGAGTTTAGAGTCAAAAATGGAGTTTTGGGTTAGAGATGCCCTAAGTGGTGTATTAGAGGGTTTACTTAGCCCTAACCTCATTCTCTTCCAAACACCTAAAGTTGAAATTCATCCTCTCAAGTCTCTCAAGCTCCTAAGGTTCTTCTTTGATGTTGCCAAGTGCACGTGATCATCAAGTAATATGAGTGAAGTCTGATATCGATAGCTTAGAGACTTGTCATAGTAAGCAATTGTTCAAGGTTAATATTTTATTTCACTATTATCATAAACACAGGAAAAATAAATGGTTTTGGAAATTATTCTACTAACTTCAAAAAGCAAATCAAACTAATGAACAACAATCGTTTTTACAAGTGTTTGTAATTCAAGTGATGAGAGAATCTAGGATCTTGGAACCTCCGGCTTTCAGGATGAGTTTAGGACTCGATTACGCTAGACTTAACTCTTCAAGATTGCTAGTTGCATATTACGATCCTATTGTTTGCTATACTCCTGAATATCCAAGAACTATTTGTTTACCCCGAGAATTAAAAAATCAGACTCGGAAGTGAATCAGAAAAAAACTGGAAAATGTTGCAGTAGTTCTAGAACGAGTCACTAAGTGACTCGTGAGAAGGCCCCATGAGTCGCTAGGTGACTCGTGGGAAGTCCTAGAAGGATGAGGGACTTGAGATCCCCACGGGCGATGTAACGATTCGTAGTTAGACACCATGAGTCATCATGTCAGTCGTAGGGTGGTTCTAGAGGAAGACTGGAATATTGATCCACTGCACTTCACGGGAGGTGGCAACGAGTCGTCATGTCCTCGTTAGGGAACTACGACAGACCATTTATCAGGTAAGCCTAACGAGCAAACCAACGGATCGTGAGCTGGTGACAGGTCGTCGAGTCGTCCGTTGGACCCCTGATAGTCATTTTCAGTGATTTCAGTAAGAGGTTTTCCATAATTCCTAAGTTTTAAGGGCCTATACTATGTCTTTTTAAGCTCGTAATAGAGGGTTTTATCAGGGAGAAACCCATCTTAGGACATTACTTTATGCATGCAAGGTTGGGGGTTGAGGAGAAGAATCCAAAGGTGCATTCTCAAGGTTTTCAAGGGAAATCTCAGCTGGGCAATTAGGAAGAGATTGGATTCTTCAATCCCAGGTATGTAAGGCTATGAGTAGATTGCTTCCTTCCACACCCATGCCCATTCCCTATCAATTTGTGATTGGTTAGTAATGATCAAGTATGGGGTTTCATTCAATTGCATGATTCTTGCATCTCTATTCATGGGTATGATTAAATTGAGTTATTGATGATATTTGCAAGCTTGGGTGGATTCTAACTTAATTTCTTTTACAAAAATTATTTTTCTAAAAATTGAATCTAAAACGCCCATGTGTGGATAGTTCATAGTAGAATGTGATGATGATAGAATAGATGATGAAAAAGAATGTTTCAACCTTACCCGTAATTTTGATGATGTTTTCAAAGAAGGTTAAATAGACAAGTATGATAGAGCTTTGGGTGATACCCATATGATGTTTTCAAAATAGTGACTTCCCCCGACATGAGCTTACCACATGATTGAGATGAAATTTTCCTTTAGCCCTTATTATGAATTCTAGCATGGTATGTTTCAAAGTAAAGTCTTCTCTATGTGTAAATCCTTAACTGATATGTATATTATTGTCGAGCTTTGTCAAGGACAATGTTAAGCAAGTACATGATGTTGAGTCTACTTGATTTTATAATGAGCTTTGTCAATAGAAAATGTTGAGCTTCGTTTCATACGATGTTGATTTTATGCATGATTTCATGTTGAGCTTCGTGACTATACGATGGTGAGCTTTATTATTTATACGATGTGAAACATTCATGTTTGGGAGAAGAGTCTAGCACCAGCGAGGCGGGCTAAGGGTCGATAACCCTACATCCCAGAACTACGCGCCAACGTAGGCTGATTCTATTATATTATTGGGACCTCCCTTGTGAGCTATCCCCGGTCGATTATCCCTTTTAGCTTGATACTGATATCATGGTAGCGTCCCTAGCCTAACAAGGTTTTGGACGGCTCTGCCCGCCAAGGTGTAATAATCGAGACTATATAAGATCTATCGTGTGGTATGTCGGTTAAGTGATGGGTCTCCCATTATATCATTCGGTACATAACCATTACTCATGATAATTATCGTATGTATGCGTTCAAGAAGCAAGGTTTGACACATTGTTCCATCTTTTAATATAAGTGTTATGTTTCAACTTTGAGTCATTCGGAGTCAATCATGTTCTAAAGCTATGCATGATCATATTATGATAAAGTACGATTTCAGAATGATTGCTTATAGCCTTCTGTTTTTCACTTAAAAGCTAATGAGATGTCATGAAATGTTTTAAATGTTTATTCTAATTAACGGTTTTACTTACCTTACATACTCAGTACATTCCACGTACTGAACATACTTTATGCTACATCATTTCATGATGCGGATCAGGTTCTCAGGTCCAGCCCCGTTCGTAGTCGCTTATCAAAGTCAGTATCTGCTGGTTGGTGAGTCCTCATCTTTCGAGGACTAGACTTTCAGTTATCTTAGTTGTACTTTCAGTTTCAGTATTGTTGAACTAGTTGAGGTGTTGTCCCATCAGCTTCGTCAAGATTAAGGCTTATCAAACTTAGACATGTATTCAGCTTCAGATGTTCATTCTGTTGTTATGCTAAGTTAGACTTCCGTTGAGTTTATAATTATGATTCCTTCATGTTATTGAATGAGTTAGTGAATATTTATGCCATGGGTTGACCTGGGGTCTCTCGGGGTCTCTTGTCCGTGTCTACGATCGGGTCTATGCTGGTCGTGACACTATCTCATGAACCCTAACACTTATATCCCTATGGTTGCAGGAGAAACATGAAACGACGGTTGAAGATACTTGTATTCAACTAAAAATAGTGTTGAAGGGTATATTCTTATCCTCGACAACAAAGTCTAAATTTGAACTCATTGACAAAGATGATCGAAACCTATTCTATACTTACTTTTAACCCTCTTGGTTCCCTCTCCCGAGTTCAACCCAGAGTCAATAGATAATATTCGTAAGGTGATCAGTCTAATGAATAAGCATGAAAATAAGTATTAACAATTTTGAAGGAAAGAAGTAAAGTCTATCATAAAAAAGAGTGTTCAAACGTCAACCATTAGCTATGGCCAAAAAGTCTAAAACAGAGTCTAGCCACCTATGTTCAAGTGAAAAACTAAAGCAAACATCATTCGAATTATCAAAAACATAAAGTAAAGAAGAAGACCTAGAAGAAAATAAAATTCGGTCTCTTGCGTACAAAATCGATCTTTCTTACTAAAGACCCTTAACAAAATGCCCTAGATGTCATATTGATAAGCAAGGTATCAACTGACATCTTTGCCCGAGAGAAGTATAGATTTTAGACTTGAAAATCTATCTCGGAAAGCTCCTGGTGCACCGAACCAACCATCTCACCAGACTTTAGCTCAAATTTCTTATGAAGTTTGGCCTCTGGCACACACCGCACCAGCCAACACACCAAGAGTGTTAGCAAATTTTCTAATGTTTTGGACCTGGCGTGCTGCACCACTCACTACACCAAAGTGTTGGAAAAAAATTTCTAAGCTTAGAAACCTTCTGGCACACCGCACCACTCATTTTACCAAGGTGTTAGGCAAAAATTCCTATGAAGTTGAAGACCTGGTGCACCACACCACCCAACACACCAAACTAAGCACAATTTTCTCTGAAATTAGGGGTCTGGCGCGGCACACCAGCTTTCTCACCAGGCCAATTTTCTCGAACTCTTCTTTCTTCACATCTTAGCATTTTTAGTCCTTTTTCATTGATTACCTTCTCAAAACATCTAAAAACACTTTTTACCTCATATAACATACATAAACTTGAATTCATGCATTTCATAAGGACAACGGTCTCAAAACAAGGTAAAATACGAGTAAAAGTATAGAAAATGGGTATAAGAATATGTCCAACATCACCACCCCATACTTAAACCATTTTTCATTCTTGAACCCATACTTATATGCACAAACATCTTTTCTCACTACTTGTCAACCCCGTCAATTCTCAATCAAGCAGCTAGCATAGAGCATATGACTAAGTGGTTAATCAATTCATACAATCCACATCAAGCACACATAGAAGTTTTCACATTCGCAACTACATAACTTCTATGACTGACTCATCTTTTTCAAAATAGAGCCAATATGATTGAGTATGAAAATACAACACATAGTACACCGCCTCTTACCGTCTTATGCCCTCACTTATTTGGTGATGTTCATTCCCTCATATTATCAATTCAAAACTTGGAACATAATAAGCAAGACACACTCTCTCACAAATGATATATCATACACATGCAACATACCATAGGCTTGCCTCTCCATGTACAATCAGACTACTTAATCACTTCAACGGGAAGTAAGATCATAAGGACTTTTCTGGGTGGTAATGTCCCAGCTGCGGATGGGTAGGAATGATTTTCTTTTGGAGTAGCTACTAGTCCTAAGCACTTTACTAATTACTTTCATCTTTCTTTTCCACAGCTTTTTCTTCTTCTCACTGCTCACCCTTTCTTTACTAGTTCTCTTTTCTTTTCTCATGCCCCTCTTTATACTACTCGACTGCTAGTTTCTGCTTATAAGTTCAACAAAAACAATCAACCAATACAAATCTTTCATTTATGCTCTAGAAGAAAGTAAGAATGTTATTTTGTTTGGGCACCCCTCTTTCTATTATCTCATCTTGCCATCACCATTTTTTTCTTTCTTTCCTTTCCTTTTTCCTCAACTTTTCTACTTTGGTGGAACCTTTTTCTAGATCAGACTATCTATGGATCAGAAATTCTAGAGGTCACACAACAAGGGAATAGGATTCTTTCTTGCTAGAAGAAGATTAAGGCTTACACGGCTCCAAAGGGGTTAACTAAGGATAGAGATAAGTAGGTAATTTACCAACTCATGAGGCTTTTAAACATGAGATTTTGCTTGGTTTCGAGCCAATTAGGAAAATGTTATGCCCTTTTCTATTGAATGTTTATAGGTTTTTTTATTTAAATAAACAAAGAAAGAGTTGGAACAAAAAAGTATGACTGGGCTGAAAGAGGAGGACTAGCGTTTCACGAGATTGACACTAGCAAAACGCCATCCAAACTCAGGAGGACACTGTGAGGAAATGGAAAGCACACCGGCAGAACGCGAATTAGCACCTGGGAACCACCAGTGCCAATAGAGAACTATGGCCTCAGTTGCATTGGATTGCTTTTACGGGTGGAGGCACCAGCGAGCACAGGTGTGTAATACCCCAGATATGCCTAAGATTAGACTCGAGGTTTAAAATGGAATTTGGCAGAATCTGGTAAAAATTTAACATAATGGGTCATGAGGTGACCCGTGGGGGCAGCCCACGAGTGTTGATGTGACTCGTGGTAAGGCCTAGGAGATGAGTTGAAATTTGGAATTTGGATCCCACAGATGAGACCATGAGTCGTGGTCAAGCCCCAAGACTTGTTAGGTCAGTTGTGAGAAGTGATGATTAAGAAGGAAAAGGAAGAAGGCAGTGTACCTAACGGAAAGACCCCATGAGTCGTGGTCCATCACCATGATTCGTTGGGAGGGCGTCCGCAGCATGATGAAGCAAAATAAAAATCCCAGGATGTGTATGTGACGAGTGGTGACCACGACTCGTGATCACCAGTAACGAATCGTGAAGTCACCCATAATGAGCTCGAGATGACTTGATAAGCGGGTGTGTGGACGATGCCACGAGTCATGGCCAGAGGTGATGAGTCGTCATATTCCTCGTGGGGACTGATTGGCGGGTTATTTTTCTGCGAATTTATTAAGGGATTGTCCATGTCCCTAAGATCCTAAGTACTAAATTGCGTCTTTCTAAGTTATGAATGAGGACTTTAAGAGGTTAAGTTCATGTTTAGGCCATTTTCATTCATGCATGCAAAGATACAAGGTTAGAGGGGGTGATCAAGCTCGTTCTTCTTCAAATTCTCTTCAATTCCTCTTGGGCAATCAAAGAAGTGTAAGAATCAGCTACTATCAGGTATGTAGGGTTATAGATGGGTGAATCCTTTCACACCCATGACCAAGTTCATCTCTAAACCATGAATTTCCTATGTCAATTCCTATAGGGTTTTAACTTGTCGTGAAATTCCTTATTCTCTGCATGGGTATGATCTAAATATGTTTCTACTATTGAATTATGATTCATGGGCAAGTTTCATATTGTTTTCCGTAATCATGTTTCATGTTTTATGAATTAAAAATCCATTGATGAGAAGTTAATGAAAATGAGATTGTGATTAATGTATGATTATAATGAGATAATACGATGAAAAGCATGTTTCAAGCTACCACCCGTGTTTATAATCATGTTTTCAATGTGAATTGAGTATTTTCAAGCATGTTAAAGTATCGGGCAATGTCCCCATGTTCAAGTATGATTTATAATTTCCTGAATTAAACACTACGGTGTGTTAGAGCGAAGACTCCCAATTATCTTTTAGCTTGTGGTATGTGATCTTAGGCATAATTACATGCCCAAGTGCTGTTTTATAGCTTAATTTAGTGTTTGTCAAATTATGCATTTACATTCTTATGCAATTTTGTGTAGAGATTTGGGTATGCATTAACCAACATGATTAGTCCTTGTTTTATAGGTGTAAAATGCACAAGAGGGACTAAATAATGACGGGTGAAATGAAGGAATGAAGTTGGGAGTGAAAATGCAAAAAGTTGGCAAGTGTACAAACCAGCAGAGCTGGTCGCGCCAGGAAAGCGTGCCACGCTTTGCATGCGCGCCACCAACGTCGTGCCATGCCTAGGCTATGCGCGCGCTGCAGGCTGTGTCACGTAGGCAATCGCACAGGATTGGGGCCGTGCCACGCCAGTTGTCGCGCAAAACCTGCCGAAGATGCAATTTCCAGTGGGCTTCTACGTTACACTCTGGCACTTGAGCAAGGTGGCGCGTTCACCTCCGTTCCACGAAGCATTCCATGACAGGCCAAATATGTAATTCTCCCATTACGATAAATTAGACCCTTAGCTCCTAAAATTATTCGTCATGAAATATTTTCTGGAAACCGCAGAGGAGAGAAGGGAGAAGTGAAGAACTCACCTAGGGTTTCACTAATTTTACATTCTCTTTTACCTATTCTTGTAAGTACTCTACTTTAACAATGCTTTTAAGTTATTGTACAGACATGAGTGGCTAAACCCTTCCCCTAGGAGTTGAGGCCACATAATATGATTATATGCTTAAATTCATTTTTGGTTTGAGTTGTTAATTGTTGTTTTGTCTGCATTCTTCCCCAGTATGGTTGTTTTTAATGCTTGATCACCATGAAAACATAAATGTTAAGCTAGGTAAAAGCTTGAAGAGTAACCTAGGCAAGAACATTAGGAATGGAGGAGAAAGTTCTTATCTTTCGATATTATTAGCAATTAGGATAAATAATATACCTAAATTGCCTTGCTTGGTTGATAAAACGGGATGATAGCAAGACACTGGCTTAGACTTGTCACTCCACCACTCATAGAAATATTTATTGAAGCTAAGTTGGTTAAATGATTAGAGGTAGTAAAGTCCTAATCAAGAGCACAAACCCGTAAACCACATCCATGTAGTTGAATTGCCCACGAACTAGGATGTCACATTCCCGCTCAACGATGTAGTTGTGAGGCTAGTTTGTCGTGTTTAGAGGATCGAGAGACCATGAACATCACATTTACAATATGTCAGATAACAATTGCTAATTTCATTTGTGAACCATTACGAAGAGGTAAGCATTGCATGATTATTCGGCCTTAGCTCCAGTTGTTTCTTACATCGTTTCCATATTGATTTGTGACCACCCCAGATTTAGTATAAATTCTCGAAAACTTTTATAAACAACATTTGTGAAGGTTAATTTAACACTTGAACTTTAATATTTGCTGAAATAAGTCCGGTCCATGTGGGTTAGACATCCGGCTCTGAAGGGTCACTATATTACTTGTACGACCGCGTATGCTTAACGTGTGCACTGGCGCGAAAAATTTTGCGCGCCGTTGCCGGGGACTGGCGAAGTTTAGTGAATTTTTCTGTTTTTGTGTGATTTTTAATTTCCTTAAGTGTTGAGAAACTTGGTCTTAGTTTTCTATATTGCAGGTGACAGGTTGTCCTTGTAGAGTTGGAAAGGAATAGAGAGCTGGTGGAACGATTGCTTGAACCTGATAACTTCATTTACTCAGGAGGGAAGCTCTAGGCAGAAAGCTAAAGAGACTTCAGGAGTGATTTACAACAACACCCACCAACAAGGTTAACAGAGTTGTTACCTAAAACTATGGCAGCTCGACCAGTTCGCGAAGTGGCAATCCCACTAGCGACAAATGTGACCTCTAGTATCCGCCAAACCGGAGCGGAGGAACTTTGAACCGAACCAGAATATGGTAGCTGCTACATTCAGTGGGTAGTTCAGGATGACTCGCGAGGACCCACGGCCGCACTTACAGAACTTCTTGGAGATTAGTGACACCTTCGTCCCCCACCAGAGTGTCAACTGATTATGTCCGACTCACACTCTTTCCGTTTTCATTAGTAGGAGAGGCAAAGAGGTGGTTGAAGGATGCTGGGAAACACCTAATTCCATTACTTCTTGGGGTGACCTAGCGAAGAAGTTCCTCATCAGATTCTTTCCCTCAGGCAAGACTGCCAAACTCAGGAGTGAAATATTAAGCTTCAAGCATAGGCCGGAGGAGAACTTGTATTTGTCTTGGGAGAGATTCAAGTCACTATTGTGAGACTGCCCCCATCATCAATAGTATAATGAAGTGTTAGCCCATACCTTTGTATAAAGTATATACCCACACACCAAAAATTTACTAGACTCTTCATCGGGTGGGCATTGGAGAAGACGTATGATGAGTTGTATGCTTTGTTAAACGGGATTGCATCTAGAGAGTGGCACGAGTCATCAAGAGGGCAGGAAGAAGAACTAGCAAGGCTAATAGAGGTGGATGGTGTCAATGCTTTGGCGGCACAGCTAGCATCATTTCATCAGATGATGACTCGGTTCAATAAACTGAGTATGAACCGACAACGGGGACAGGTAAATGCAGTTCAGCAAGCTCCTAATTGGTGTGAAATCTGCAGAGGAAATAATGGGCACATGGATAATCTTGCAGGGCCAATCTGAATCATTCAATTTTTGTTGGGAATATTTAGAGAAACAATCAGAATTTTGGGAACAATTACAACAAGAATTGGCAAGGCCACCCAAATTTTTTCTGGGTGAAATAAAAATAAACTACCAGCAAGCTCAGCAGCAACAGAACAAGCATAATGGTGGTTACATGAGCAGAAACATTGAGGAGACGTTGTAGAAGATTATGGAAACACAGACCTAATTAGCAGAGAATCAGGCGAGGTGGAATCAAATTTGAAGAATGTTGAGTTGGCCACCCGCAATCTAGAGAAGAAGATGGGTCAAATAGCAGCTGCTCAGGCACTCCAGACCTTAGGAGGGTGCCTAGTGACACAGATACAAGCCCTGACAGATTAATGACATCAGTCGAGGAGTGGCAAGCAATTGGCTGATACACTGCCAAGGAAAGAAAATGAGGTGCAGCTTTGAGCTGGTTAGAATGGGACCACCCATTCGAAAAGGAGATAATCAGAGTGCTATGCAACAAAATGCACAATCATCATTACATTCCAGCACAGAGACCACCACCAGCATTTCCCCAAAAAGACTCAAAAAGAGCAAGGAGGAGGAATGCGTTAGAAAGATAACGATATTTTCAAAGAACTTCACATAAATTTGCCTTTGCTTGATGTTTTGCAGGGAATGCCCAAAATGCGCTAAGTACTTGAAGGACATGGTGGCCAACAAGTAGATTGGTGGATGTTCAGACAGTAGCACTGACAGAGTGCATCCACAGGGTAATGAGCAAGATACCGAAAAGATCAAAGACTTGAGGAGTTTTACCCTCCCCATATAAATTAGTGAAGGCGAGGTGATAAGAGCTCTATGTGATTTAGGGCCAGCAGTTAATTTAATGCCCCTATCTTTGTTTAGCTTGGGATTGGGTCTTGAGACCAACATGAATAATGTTGCAGTTGGCTTGAATAAGTCTCAAGTGGCACCAGATGGAATAATCGAGGATCTTCTCATCAAAGTGGGTAAGTTCATTATACCCGCTTATTTCATCTTACTTTGATTTTAAAGTTGATGACAAATTTACCCCCTGAAGTCTTGGGACGGCCATTCTTGTCCACTGGAGGAGGGAGAGAAATTATTAATGTAAGAGTAGGGACCCTGAAAATGAGGGTCGATGATGAAGAAGAACTCTTCCGGATCTACCAAGAGATCAAACCACCCACACACTACAAAGACCTTTGTAAGGTTAGCGTGGTGTCAAAGGCTAAGTGTGGGGTGGCAAATTCCCATAGGTCACGACCATAGGAGACGATATTTTAGCCCGAATTTGATGGAGGGCTTCAGTTAGAAAGGAGTTGGAACAAGAGGACAAAGTGGAGGATATTCCCTCAAAAAATAAAAAAAAGAAGATGGTTCGCGAAGGGAACACTGGTTTGAGATGTCCTAAAAGGATAGTCCACGTAGTGTCGCGACGTAAGATCGAAGCGCTTCTTTGGAGGCAACCCAAGGGTACCACAGTACAATTTAATTTTTCCTTTATGTTGATTTTATTTAATTTCATCTTGTTGTTTTTTTGGTGGTGATTAAGCACAGATGGAGGAATCTAGTACCCTTGGAAGAGGAAGCTAAGAAGAATGAAGGAGGAAAAGTGTGGCGTTGATAACCCACTTGTACAAAAATGAAGGAAAACATGTTTTAGCTAGGCCTAGAGGCCTCAGGGAGTATTTCTCACCCTTTTGAATTTTAATTTGATGTTTTAGGGACATAGCATATTTGAAATGTGGGGTGAGGAAATTTCAAAATTTTGTGCTTAATGATTTTGGGTGGACTTAGTGCTTTGTAAGGTATTAGATGAACATTTTTTTGAGTTGAGCATGATTCACTCACCCGTTGGTTTTTTTCGGTTTACTTTTACGGGGAACTTTGAACCTATGAATAAAAAATTTTTCTTTGTTTGCATCTAATGGTTTAGTCATAGTTAGGGATTTTTCCCTACGATGGATGGATGACGACCGTCTTGAGGAAAATTAGTCAATAGGTTTTACTTGTGATTACGTAGTTGATTGATGGCTTGATGTTCTTGTTATGTGCTATGTATTATTGTGAGATGCAAGAGTTGTAAATTTTTGAAGCATGTGGTAGTTGTATAACTCTTTTTGAGACACCTAGGCTCTTGAATGTGACTCGATGTGCTTAAAGATAATTTTGAATTCTAGTGATTAGCTGAGTTAAGAGTCTGCTGAATTTGTCTTTAATTGAGCATGTTCTGTGAGTGTAAGGTTTTTGAATATTCCATGCTATTGTATAGTGTCTAGAACTTTCCTGGTGTGTATACAAAGTTAAATGAGGGATGTAGATTGTAGGAGAGATGATTTAGGCATTTATTTTAAAGAGCTGTTCTATCCCTCCTTTACCTACAGGCAATCTATCCTAGTTAGCCCCATTGAGACTTTAGCCTATTCTTTTCTAGAAACAAAATGAGATTAATCCTTTCTTTTCATTATCCTTGAAATTGACCCAAAACTCCTACGCGCTTATGTGAAATTGCAAAAGAAGTTAAGAAGTAAGAAGTGAAATAAGAAGGAAAATAGAGGTTGTGGGAGTGGAAGAGAAGACTAGAGGTGCACTTTTTTTAAAATGAATAAGAGCTATTAAGGAATAAAAGAAAGAAAATAAGAAAAAGAAAGAAAATCAAAGGGAAAAGTTGCTTACGTACTCCTTACTAATAAGCTAAGTGTGCATAAAGAAATGGGAAACAAAAAAAGAGGGAAAATGGCAGTAGAAAAGTATAGAGGTGAAGTAAGAGGATGGAAGTTCTTAAGGAAATTAATGGTGTATTAAAGCGCTTGGGAAGATAGTCACTATTATTAGTCATAATAGTACCTACCCACCCATAGCTTACATACAACCCGATAAGTCCTACTTGATCTTACTTTCTTACATTCTTTAATTAGTGAGTAAAACACTAAGGAGCAAGCTTATGGGTCAATAAACGTAGCATGTGAATTCTTTGTGGTGAGCTTATTTATTTATTATAAATATACCCATGCATGTTTTAATTTGAAAACATATGAGTGAAAATGGGTAACTATCTTGTTGTGAGGGAACGTGTTTAATGAAGGATAAAATTCATGTAGGATTTCTTGATCGGTTGAAGTACATGAGTTTTGAGATTTGATGTCGATTCTTGAGGTTAGAAAGTCTTAACATAGTTATATTTAATTTTAATGGTGATCGTCTCGGGCAAAATAGCATGCCACAATTCATCCTCCGTAGCTATAATTTTATGCAATTAAAGATAATTCAATTCTCAAAATTTTAAAAATTAAATTTTATATATAATTATTTTTGATTGAATTTTTGTGGTTTTAAGTTATTAATCCTTGTTTTGTAGGTTTTCAATGATTTTGAGGAATAATTTATAAGTTGGTGAGGAGAATGGAGTCGAAAGCAACAGGCGAAAGTCTCGGCGAGTAGGCCAGGTGAGGCTAGCCCGCCAGGTGCGTGCCACGTCGTGTGCCGCACCCAGCGCGTACGCCTATGCCAGGAAAGCGCGCAGACGCAGCAAGCAGGCAAAGCACCAGCGCGCCCAGCGCCGTGCCACGGCGTGCCATCCGCGCGGCGGAGGTATCATCGCGCTGCCCGAGCAGCGTGACACGCTGCCAACGCGGCAAGAGGCTGCCTAGGGTCAATTTTTGGGCAATTTCAGAGAGCCTCCGCATTTTGGGCCGTGTCCACGGAGGCAGTGCTCCGCATTTGGGCCGTGTCACCCGGAGGCAGTGCTCCGCGTTGCACTCCGTGACACGTTGCTTATTATTCTGGGAAAAATTCCCACTAATATAAATAGCACACTTAGGTTCATTTTTTAGAATATTCTGACTTGGTGGAGCAAGAAATTGGGTTACGGGCGGTTGAGGACGAAAATCTTAGGGTTTCTCTCTATCTCTTTCTCCTTTCTTTCAATTGTTTGTATGATTTACACTCATTTAATGATGTTTAATCCACAAATGAGTGGCTAATTTCACTTTTTGCTGAGGTTAAGAACAATTGTATTGAAATGTGATTGTTGATCATTTGGTTTTTTCATCTTTTCTTCCATGGTTGTCCTATTAATTCTTGTTCTTACTGCATTAATGTGTGGCCAATGTTAATGTAAATCCATAAAGTCCGGTTTCACTCGAGAGAGCACGAAATTGGAAAGTTGTGAATTAATAGGATATGATCTGTTCTTTGTTTGGGAAAATTGAGAATTGATTTACCTTCAGGATATAAATATACCTGAAAGTCGTATTAGTCAATTATGGAATCGGTTTTGTATGGCTTGAACATGGGTGCTTCTTATCACAGACATGTAGGTGGAAGGTTCATGATTCTTAAGTTGGGTTACGAGAGTTTTAATCCATAGGCATAAGTTTCGACTAGCAACCAGAGGAAAGATTAACCAACTTGTATCGATATTAATTTCTCTACATGTTCGTTTTAGCCTCAGCATACTTTCACATTCATAGTTCATACTCAACTGTATATTCATTTTAGACTTAGTATAAAATTTGGAATAACAAAATATAAAAACTTTTCTTTAACATTGTTGTCTGCATTTTAGAGTTACAGTTAATTGACACTTGAATAGATTTGCCCCATAGTCCGGTCTGTGGGATCGATGCTTGGCTTACTTGAGCCACTTACTACTTGTTCGACCACGTGAACTTGTGTGTAGTCATCCAGACAGCCGAACAATATCGTGCATGCTATATTTTTAACTTGCTATCAAAAACAATCGTTGTAGTCGTAGCTTGAATTTTCTTCTTCAATTAGTTATATGTGAGTCTTCATGTGCATGAGATGTAATAGAGTTGTTCGAGGACGAACAAGGCTTTAGTATATTTTGAGTTAAAGCTTCTCATATGCATTATTTCAGATTTGAGATGTATTTGATTATTGAGCTTCATCAGTAGACGATGTTGAGCTTTGATGAAAAATGATGGAGACATATGCATGTTTTGGGAGTAGTGTGTAGCACCGAGTAGGATAAGTCGATCTGCCTATGCCTCAGAACTTCTACAGCGTCAATATGAGTTTATTCTTATATATATATATATATATATATATATTCGGGACCTCCACTTGTGAGCTATCCCCTGCCTTATTGGGCCACGAGCTTGATATCGATATCATGGTATCGTCTTTATCCCTAGCAAGGCTTTGGACGGCTCTTCCCATTTGAGTGTGATAATTAGGACCATGTAAGCTCTATCGTGGTATGTCGGTTAAAATACGAGTCTCCCATTGTTCCTCATGATTTCAGTTATTCATGTTCATCATTCATGACATTTATACGGCTATATATATTCTAAGGAAGGTTTGACTCAATGTTTAGTTCTACTCATGATTATCAGATTTCAGCTTTAAGTCAATCGATTCAATTATGATGTTATGATTGTTATGATGAGATCATGATTTCAGAAAGAATGCATGCAAGCCCTACTCTCAAATTATTATTGTTTATGTTTTATTATGTATGTCTTCAAATGATTTTACCTATTTAAGAAATTTACTTACCTTGCATACTTGGTACATTCCACGAATTGACCGCATACTTTTTTTGTTGTATCATTTCATGATAAAGACCCGACTTCAGACTCAGCACCATTCATAGCCTATCTTCAGAGAATGGCATCTTACGTTTGTTGGTGATTCCTCATCTCCCAAGGACCATGCTTATTCAGATTTCTCCATGTGTTTTAGTTTCCATCTTTATCGAGTTACTTGGGGTCTTGTCCCATCAACTCATCATGTTTAGAGGCTTTTTAGAAAAAAAGATGTATTCAACTTCTGATTGTGCATTCTAATGTAATATTTATTTTAGACTTACACTAAGATCATTATGTGGATTCTTCAGTTTTACTAATTATGTTCATGACATGGGTCAACTTGGAGTCTCTCGGGGCTTCTTGTCCGGTGTCTCGATCTAGGCCTCCCGTTCGGCCGTGACAAACTTGGTATCAGAGACTTAGGTTTGAAGTATTAGGGTGTCTGAAATCCACTTGAGTAAGTCTTTTTCATGGGTGTGCAGTGAGCCACACTTATGACGAAGAGAGGCTACGAGACATTTCGAAAATGTTCCCTTCTTTAATGATCACAATAATGGAGTACTGAAATATCTCCCTATCCTTCTAATTCGTGCTATTCGCGATTGCAGAATCATGGCTCCTTGTAGAGTAAATGGTAGGAGGAATGGGAATGGACAAGGCCATGAGGATGGCAATGGTTACGGGCACCAGCAGGCCCTACCAGTTCAAGGAGCACCATGCACCGGAGCCAGTTGCCCATCTTTGAGTTTGGGAAGCTATTCAGATACTCATGTAGGCCTTGACCGCTCAGGTCAATTAGCAGGAACTTGCGCATGTTCCACAAAAATGGCAATGCAGCGGCGGCTCGAGTCGACGTTCTTGAGAATGAACCACGCCAGAGTTTCGTGGGTCAAAAAGTAGAGGAGGCCCCGCATGAGTTCATGGATGAGATTGTGAAGATCACCCAAGTCATGGGGGTGAATGAAGTTGAGTGTGCGGAGTTCACCTCATACTAGCTGAAGGGTCTCACACATATGGTTTCAGTGATGGAAAGATAGTAGGGCCACAGGAGCAAGTCTGTCACTTGGGAGGATTCCATGTTGCATTCTTAGATCAGTTCTTCCCTCGTGAGGCAGGGAGGCTAAAGGCTCAGCCGAGTTTGTGAATCTTAAGCAAGGGATAATGATGGTACAAGAGTATGCCCTCAAGTTCACTCGCCTATCAAGTACGCCTTAGAGTTAGTGACTGTCAGAGGGCGCGGGTGAGCAAGTTCATTCATGGCGTGGTGGGCTAATTGGATAAGGATTTTAAGACTGCTATGCTCCACCAGGATATGGATTTCCTCAGGATGGTCTTAACGCCCATGAATGGGGCGCGAATATGAGAGAGAGGGAGCCAAGAGGCCAACAATGATAGTCATAGATTCTCACAGCCGAGGTCAGGTGGTTGGAACCAACAGCAGACCCACCCAGAGATCTTTAGCCCCAGCATCTTTAGCGTTGAAGCGTGCACGTCCGAGCCGAGGCATGATCAGAGAGGGCGAGCATCAGGTTCGAGGGTCAGGGCAGCAAGCCCATAGATTCTAGTATCTAACTGTCGCAGATGTGGTCGGGGGCACGGGCCAGTGCTTGGAAAGTACAGGTGCTTGTTTTGCGTGTGGGAAGCCCGGACACATTCTCAGGAGCTGCCCGGCAGTGAGACAGGACCATGATGGGGGCTGAGGCCCAGCTTCTAGTTCATCAGCCCCACTCGCACGCTCAGCACATCAGGGGCATCTATCAGCACAGGTGGCGGTCAGCGCCAAAACAGATTCTATGCTTTAGCATCCCGCCGAGAGCAGGGTCTCTACGGATGTAGTCACTGGTATGGTACGAGTTTTTCCACTCTTGATGTATATGCTTTGTTAGATCCGTAGGCAGCCTTTTTCTTTGTAACACCTTATGTGGCTAGTAGCTTCCGAGTCAGTCCTGATGTCTTGTTAGAACCTTCTCAATCTCTACTCCAGTAGGTGATTCAATTGTAGCTAGATGGGTATATAGAGGTTGCCCGGTCTCAGACCTTCAGAAAATCACCTCAACAATTTGATGGAGTTAGACATGAACATTTTGATTTATCCTCAACATGAATTGGCTATTTTCATGTTATGCCTCAGTTAATTGTGGACTCGGGTAGTAGAGTTCAGATTTCTGAGAAGGAAGCCAGTCTTAGAGTGGAAGGGTAGTTCGGGTTATGCCTGTAGGTCATGTTATTTCCTATCTTAAGGTCAGGAAGATGACCTCCAAAGGTTGCGCGTACCATCTAGTTAGGGTTAAGGATGCGAATTCGATACCCCGACTATCAGTCTATCCCAATAGTATGTGAGTATGCAGGGTGCCTGTGGTCTACCGGGAATCCCTCCTGGCGGGGAGACTGATTTTTGGTATTGACTTTCTTCCAGAGATACAGTCTATATCTATTCCTTCACCACATAATGGCTGGCCGAGCTAAAGGAGTTGAAAGACCTATTAGATAAGGGTTTCATTAGATCGAAAGTCCCTATGGAGTGCACTAGTTCTCTTGGTTGAAAGAAGGACGGTTCTGTTCTGTATGTATTGATTATCGGCAATTTAACAAGGTCACCATCAAGAACAGGTATCCTCTACCCAGGATTGATTGTTTATTTGATCAGCTTCAGGGTGCCAAGTGCTTTTTGAGATATGAATCTCCAGATCTAGGTACCATCAGCTTAGAGTTCAGGAGAGCAATATCCCGAAAGACAGCCTTCAAGATGCGGTATGGTCATTATGAGTTTGTAGTTATGTCTTTTGGACTGTGATATCCCTGCAACTTTTATGGACTTGATGAACATGAGTGTTCAGCCATACCTGTATATGTTCATGATTGTGTTTATTGACGACATCTTGATATACTCCCGGGTGAGGAGGGCATGCCGCTCATTTGAGGTGGTGCTACAGACTCTCCCAGAGATCGTCAATTTTATGCCAAATTCATCAGAAAGTGCGAGTTTTTGTTGAACTCAGTGGCGTTTTGGGCCATGTGGTATCAAGTGATGAGGGCATAAAGGTGGATTCCCAAAAAATGAAACGGTGAAGAATTGGCCTAGACCGGTTAAACCTTCGGATATTCCCTTCTTAGGTTTAGCTGGCTACTATTGAAGGTTTATGGAAGGATTTTATACCCTGTCAGTGCCTTTGACTAGATTAACTCAGGAAAAGGTGAAATTCCAATGGTCGGAGGTTGTGAGAAGAGCTTCCAAAGTGAAGACTCGACACTTCAGCATCGGTGTTGACCCTACCCGAGGGTACCGGTGGGTTTGTGGTGTGTGTGATGCTTGGATCCAGACTTGGAGTGTGTATTAATGCAGTATAGAAAAGTTATAGCATATGCCTCCAGGCAGTTAAAGGTTCATGAGAAGAACTACCCAACCCATGATCTTGAGTTGGCAGTAGTATTCTCCTTGAAGATATGATGGCATTATTTGTACTGGGTTTATTGGAGGTGTTTACAAACCATGGAAGCTTATAATATGTGTCTGCAAAAGGATCTCAATCTTCAACAAAGAAGGTGGTTGGAGCTACTCAAGGATTACGATATGAGTGTGCTTTACCATCCGGGTAAGGCCAAGGTAGTAGCAGGCACTTAGTAGACTCTCTATGGGGAGTGTGTCTCATGGGGATGAGGAAAGAAGGAGTTGGTGAAGGATGTGCACCAACTCGCAAGTTTGCAGTTCGCTTGGTTGACTCAATCGATGGAGGTTTTATCATTCAGAATGGATCAAAATCATCTTTGGTGACTGATGTAAAAGCTAGACAAGATAAGGATCAATTTTGGTAAAGGGAAGGAAGCCATTCAAAATCAAAAGGTGGAGTCTTCTCCAAGGGAGATGGTGTGCTTGATTGCCGGGTCGCTAATGCGTTCCAGATGTTGATGAATTGAGGAGCCGGATGTTGCACGAGGGTCATGGTATCAAATATTCTATCCATCCAGGTGCCAATAAAATGTACCGTGACCTAAGAGAAGTCTATTGGTGGAATGGAATGAAGAAGGACATCGCGGAGTTTGTAGCTAAGTGTCCAAACTGTCAGCAAGTGAAGGTCGAGACTAGAGACCGGGAGGTGTGCTTCACGATATCAACGTCCTACTTGGATGTGAAGATATCAATATAGACTTCATCACAGGTTTACCTCGCACTCGTCAACAAAATGACTCCATTTGGGTTGTGGTAGACAGGTTGACTAAGGCCGCTCATGTTCTATGGTCGAAACCACGGATTCGGTGGAGGACTATGCCAAACTATATACCTGAGAGCTAGTTTTATTGCATGGAGTGCCCCTGTCCATTATATCAGACAGAGGTACTCAATTTACCTCAATGTTTTGGAAGTTGTTTCAAGGGCTTGGTACTCAGATTAAGCTCAGCACAGCATTTCACACATAAACGGATGGTCAAGTGGACCAGACAATCCAGAATCTCGAGGACATGTTGAGAGCATGCGTGATTGACTTTAAAGGTATTTGAGATGATCATTTGCCTCTTATTAAGTTTGAATACAATAATATCTACCATTCCAGTATTCAAATGGCTCCCGTTTGAGCTTCTCTATGGGCGAAGTGTAGATCACCCATTGGTTGGTTGAAGTTGGAGAAGCAGCAATGATAGGACCAGATTCGGTCCATGAGGCTATGGAGATAGTTCAACTCATACGGGACAGGTTGAAAATGAGTTCAAAGTCTCCAAAAGTCCTATGCCTATGTGAGAAGGAGGAATTAGAATTCGAGGTGGATGATTGGTGTTTCTGAAAGGTGTCTCCCATTAAAGGGAGTGATGTGGTTTGAAAGAAAACTCAGCCCTCATTATATTGGCCTCTTCTTGGACCTTAAAAATGGGCTTGGCAAGGTGGCATATAGTGGAGTTGCCCTCAGAATTAGCTTTTTGCATCCTGTATTCCATGTATCCTCTTAAAGAAGTGTTTGGTGATCAGCTCTGAATTTAGTGGACATTTGTGGTGTGAAAGACAGCCTTAGTTATGAGGAGGTTCTGGTGGAAATACTGGATCGTCAGGTTCGAAGGCTAAGGAACAAGGAAGTAGCTTCAATTAATGTTTTATGGAGGAATCAGCACGTTGAAGGAGCTGCATGGGAAGCTGGCATACATGATGACTAGATACCCATATTTATTCTCTATCGACTCAGAGTTCAGCTTGAGGTATCAGTTTTCTCCTAAGACTCTTTTTAGTTTCATGTTCAGTTCATGCTTTTTATATATGGATGTATGTGTGTGATTCATGAATTCAGCTCAGCCATGTAGTTTGAATCCAAGATAGTCATTCCATCAGTTTTCGACTTAAATAGTCAGTATTTGAGTGTAGTGATTGCATTTCTCTTTTTCTGTATCTTTACCGCTTTCTGTATCTTTACCCATTCGAGGACGAATGTTCCCAAGGAGATATTGTAATACTCGGATATTGCCTAGATTTGATCAGGAGTTTAAAATAGAAAAATTTGGCAAAATGCGGGAAAAAATTTACAGAATGGGTCATGAGGTGACCCATGGGAGCCAGCCACGAGTCGTGATGTAACTGTTGAGGCCTAGGAGATGAGTTGAAATTTGGAATTTGGATCCCTACGGATGAGACCATGAGTCTTGTCGGGCTCCACGACTCGTTAGGTTAGTCGTGGGAAGGAAGGATGAGAAGAGGAAAGGAAGAAGGCAGTGTGTACCTAACGAAAGGACCCCACGAGTCGTGGTCCATCACCATGATTCATGGGGAGGGTCGTGAGCAGCATAATGAAGCAAAACAAAAATCCTAGGCAATATATGTGACGAGTGAGTGACACGATTCGTGGTCACCAACAAATCATGAAGTCACCTGTGACGAGCCTAGATGACTTGATAAGCAGTGTACTTGACGGACAATGCCACGAGTCGTGGCCAGAAGGTGACAGTCGTCATGTCCCTCGTGGGGACTGTCTAACATTTATTTTCTGCGAATTTAGTAAGGGCTTTTCCATAATTTCTAATATCCTAAGGACTAACTACGTCGTTTTAAGTTATGAATAAAGACTTTTAAGAGGGTTAAGTTCATTTAGGCTATTTTCATTCATTCAGGAAAAGATACAAGGTTAGAGGGTGATCAAGAAGCTTGTTCTTCTTCAAATTCTCTTCAATTTCCTCTTGAGGGAATCAAAGAAGTGTAAGAATCGGCTACTATCAGGTATGTAGGGTTATGAATGGGTGAATCACTTTCACACCCATGCCCAATCCTCTCTAAATCATGAATTTCTTATGTGTCAATTCTATGAGGTTTTGTCAATGCATGAAATTCCTAATTCTCTACAAGGGTATGATCTATGTTTCCTACTATTGAATTATGATTCATGGGCGAGTTTTATATTGTTTTCAATTAAAATGTATTTCAAGTTTATGAATTAAAAAGCCCATTTAACAGAAGTTCATGAAATATGAAGTTTGTGATGAATGTATGATTGATGAATATTATGATGAAAGCATGTTTTCAATCTACCCATGTTTATAATCATATTTTCGATGTGAATTGAGTATTTTCAAGCATGTTAAAGTATTGGGCAATGCCCCATGTTCAAGTATGATTTATGATTTCCCAAATTAAACACCATAACATTAGACATTCCAATTATCTTTCATCTTGTGGTATGTTTTGAGTTAAAGCTTTTCATATGCATGATTTTCAATTTGAGATGTATTTGACTATTGAGCTTCGTTGAAAAATGATGGAGAGCATATGCATATTTTGGGAGTGTGTCTAGCACCGAGTAAGGCTAAGGGTCGATCACCTATGCCTCAGAACTACACCCTTGCCAATGTAAGGTTTATTCTTATATATATATATATATATATATATATATATATTATTCAGGACCTCCCCTGTGAGCTACATCCACCACTATTGGGCCACGGAAAGCGATATAAATATAGCGAAGCCATCATCTTTATTGGCAAGGCTTTGGACGGCTCTTCTCATAGTGACGATTGGACCCACGTGGCTCTATCGTGGTATTCGGTTAAAAGTCTCTCATTGTTCCTCATGATTTTAGTTATGCATGTTCATCATTCATAGCATTTATACATCTATATATATTCTAAGGAAGGTTTGACTCAATGTTTAGTTTTACTCATGATTATCGAATTTCAGCTGAGTCCAATCGTTCAATTATGATGTTATGATTGTTATGATGAGATCATGATTTCAGAAAGAATGCATGCAAGCCCTACTCTCATATTCTTATTGTTTATGTTTACGTTATGTATGTCTTCAAATGATTTTACCTATTTAAGCGTTTTACTTACCTTGCATACTTTGGTACATTCCATACTGATTGCATATCTTTATATCATTTTGCGATACAGGACCCGGCTATAGACTCTGCCTTGTTCATAGCCAGTCTTCAGATATAGCATCTTACATTTATTGGTGAGTCCTCATCTCCCGAGAACCATGCTTATTCAGATTTCTTCATGTATTCCAGTTTCCATCTTTATCGAGTTAGTTGGGGTCTTGTCCCATCAACTCATCATGGTTAGAGGCTTTTCAGAAAAAAAGATGTATTCAGCTTTTAATTGTGCATTCTGATGTTATGTTTATTTTGGACTTCCGCTAAGATGAATATGTGGATTCTTCTTTACTAATTGAGTTAGATGTATGTTCATTCCAGCAGGTCAACTTGGAGTCTCTCGAGGCTCCTTGTCCCGTCATTTCGGCACCCGTTCCGGGTCGTGACACGGTGTCTCTAAATGGTAATCATCGCCAAGGCAAAATCATCATGGGATTGGAGGAGCAATTTTAACATACTTTGATACATTCCATGTAAAGTGCGAACATTCCATTTCTTGTCGTCAAAATATTGAATTGTATTATATTGAATAGCTTTTAATTTTTTTAGTGAGAGAAAGAACAAAGTTAACTTTTCTTCATCATCTTCTTCTTCTTCTTCCTCAAAGGTACAAAATCTCCATTGAAGACAGATTTGAGCTTGCAATTTACTCATAATGATGAATTCTATGAATTTATTTATCCAATATGATTGTATTATTCATCATAGTGGCTAAATATTTTCTAGGGGTATGTGCATGATTGAGCCTAAATTGAATTGGGTATTGCTAGATTGATCTTATAATTTCACATTTAGTATAAATCTGTTTTTTCTCAAAGTTCTAATGGAATTATCCATAGTTGCAAATGTGGGTTATGATTACTTATTCTATTTTTATTTGGAAAAGGGGAAAAAGAATATAGGTGAAAACAAAGGTGGGCATTTAGGTATTAATTATGTGGGGTTGGTCTAGATACAGACAAACCCCGTTTCCTTCACCACCCATTAAAGAGAAGTTGAAGCTAGAGATAGTCCATTTAATACGAAAACCTAAAGATCAGACCCGGGAGTTGAAACAGAAAATAAAATTTTCTACACTAAGTCACAGGATGAGTCATCTAGTGACCCATTAAGACACCTACGAGTCATTTAGTGACTCATGGGGAGGAGTTTTGACCATGACCAAAAAATTTATATTTAGGGTGATCACGAGTGTGACCACGAGTCGCGATCAGCCGCGGATTCATTAGGTCAACCGTGGTCAAAGGTGGTTTGAAGGATGAAGGAAGATGGAAGTGTACCTAACGGGTCATCACCACAAATCATTGGGTACACCATGAGTCGTGGTGTGCTTCGTGGTGACCCTCCAGAAAGTTTTTGGTAGTACAGGCAATGACTGGTAAACCACTAGTCATGGTCTAGAGGCACGATCCATCAATCCTCGTTGGAATTTGTAGTGTGTTTTCTCTGTGAATTTATTAAGGGTGTTTCCATAATTCCTAAGTTCCTAAGGCCTAAAATACGTCGTTTTAATCTCAGAATAGTATTTTTAAGAAGGTTTAAGTCATTCTAAGTCTATCCTAATTCATGCATGCAAGCTTAGAGGTTTGAGAGGTGATCGAGCCTAGTTCTTCAAAGTTCATCCTCAATCCCTTTGGGCAATCAAGGAAGTTGTGAAATCAGATCTCTTCAGGTATGTAGGGTGTGAATGGGTGTAATTGTCCCACACCCATGCCCAATCCCCTCCTCAATTCATGAAATCATGATATTGATGAATCTATGGGGTTTTAATCCAAATATGTAAATTCTCTAAGTTTCTATCATGGGTATGATCTAAGAATGGTTCCAATGTTGAGTATGATTAATGGGCAGATTTTACAATGTTTTAAATTATAAATTATGCTTTCAAAGTTTCAAAATTATAATGCCCATCCATGAAAGTACATGAAAGTTGAGATCTACTATGAAGTATGTGTACAAGCATGATGAGAGGTTTATGAAAAAAAGTATGATTTCGAATTAACCATTTTTATGTTCATGTTTTCAAATGATCAAGTCTATGTCAAGCATGTTTAAGTATTGGGAAAGCCGATATGATGAAGTATGTTTTATGATTTCATGTTAATTAGCACATGGTTTTGGAGTCCGAGACTCCCAGTGACGTGAAGCTTGTGGTATAGTTTGAGCCAAGGCTCCTCATGATTATAATTTGATTTATGTATGTATGTTATGAGTCAGCTTTATCACTAGACGATAGTTTGAAAGCTTCGTTGAAAAATGATGGAAACATATGCATGTTTTGGGAGTAGTGTTTAGCCACCGATAGGCTAAGGGTTAGTCAACTCCTGCCTTAGAACTACGCACCAACGTAGGTATGTTCGAATTATTTGGGACCTCCCTTGTGACTTCCCTGCCCCCAAGGTCCTTCATCTTGATATCGATATCATGGTAGCATCTTTAGCCCTGGCAAGCTTTGGACGACTCTGCCCACTTAGTGTGATAGTCGGGATCACGTAAAGCTCTATCGTGGTGATTTTGGTTATATGGCGAGTCTCCTATTGTTCCTCCATAGTTTTAGTTATGCATGTTAATTAGTCATAATATTATGTTTTTAGCAGGTTTGGCCCAATGTTCATTTTTACTTATGATTATCAGTTTTCAAATTTGGGTCATTCAATTCAGTTATGATGTTCAGTTATGTTCACATCATGATTTCAGAAAATAGCATGCAAGCCCCACTCTCATAATCGTATCATGATTATGTTTTATATAATGCTTTAATGATTTTAGTTACTTAGCGATTTTACTTACCTGGCATATTTGGTACGTTTCACGTATTGACCGCATACTCTATGTTTATCGTTTCATGATATAGGCTCCGATATCCAAACTCAATCCCCAGCTAGTCAGATTTCCAGGATGGCTGAAGTCTCAGTTGGTGACTCCTCATTTTTCGAGGGCCCTTCTTATCAGTTATATTTTGTATTTTCAGTTTTTAGACTATAGTGAGTTAGTTGGGGTCTTGTCCCATTAACTCGTGAAGATTAGAGGCTTTTCAGAAAATGTATGTATTCAGCTCTAGACTTATGTATGTATTCCAATGTTATGTTATATTTAGACTTCCGCTATGTTAATTATGTTGATCTTCAATTTTATTTGAATGAGTTAGGTGTCATGTTTGTCACGCCCCGCCTTGGGGGTATGGCGGCTTTGGTGTCCTAGTAGGACTGGACTGCTAACTGCTGAGCCTAGGCGTCTGGTGCCTGGGTAGCTCTATTTCTAATTTCTGGAAGCAAGGGCTATATAACGGCTGTAAACACAGCCTCCGGCCATTTGGCCTATAGCCACCTGTGAATGTAATAACAGCTAACCAGAACATCCATGACAAGGAACCTATACGGGCAGCAAGGCCACCCATCTTTGTCTAGTCATCTGAAACTCAACATAGAGAATACTGAATAACTACGTGACCGGCAAGGTCACCACTACCGTCAAGCTATGGCCCCACACGGCCAACATAAACAAGAATACTAAACAGCTGAACACAATGCACGGCCTCACACGACCACGGCTCAGCTGACCACGAGGGAAATAAAAACATACAATCTGCAAGCCTCTATGAGTGCGAAAGTAGTCAGGACAGGGCCACAACCTACCCATACTGTACAACAAAAGGAAATAAACTACACCTCTGGATATCAGGCTCCGGATGACAGGAGCTGATGACTCTATAGCTGGCTGGAATCACGAGGGATCGCCTCCTCATCTATGGGTACCTGCGGGCAGAAATGCGGCACTTGTGGGCGTCGGTACCGCTGGTACTGGTATGCAAAAGCAACTGAAAACAACTGAATACAACTGTATATAGATAACATAACTAGCAATTCTGTGTAGCAGATTAACTGAATGCGAAGAAGCGATAAAAGCTGGATCAAACCTTTACGTAGCGATAGGGCAGGAGCGTACCTGTAGACGCGGCGGCCTGTTGTCTATTAACTATTGTATGGCACATAAATACATATATATATAGCAACCAGAGCCAATACCAACCCCCATAAACCGGATGGCACCAAGCAAGAAACAAACAATCTATATACCCCTACCGGGTAAAACTAGACAAAAATAAGTCACTCCACTCATCCACTAACTACGAGCACCTCAACCGGCCCCCTGGGTCTCCGGCTCAGGCCACTGTAACTAAATATAAATAACCGTGTCTGAGTCCAGAGGACTCCTGTGTTGTATCTGTATCTGAAACTGCATCTGTACCTGCTCCTTGGGCGCTAGTCGCACAACAGGGCTTTCTGTATAATCATGCGCATGAATCTTGTACCTTCTCCTGGGCGCTAGTCGCACAACGGGAGCTTTACGTGTAATAATGTTGGTCAGCCTGATGTAGGGAAAGCTTCATCCCATCTTTGTCAAACTGGGGATGGCATGCCACTCCTTGGAGTGACGTAAACCCACCCGCTTAGTGGGCGACACGATTACCAACCCGGGGGCGAGGACGCTCAGCGGGGGTGCCCTCACGGCACGGCCAAGTCTCAACAAACAATAGCACATATATAGCAAGCATGTTTAACTGAAAAGTACTATGCAGAAATCTGATTTCTTATTCAGTCTCTTTCTGTATTATACTGATTCTTTACTGCTTTATACTGATTCTATGATCTTTATCTAACTGCAAGGCTAATCTGTAGCCAAGATACTGTACGTAACGTAGCAAGCTGTCACAGCCACGATATAATCTATACGAATAGCTGTCTGTAGCCACGATATAATCTGTCTGAATGGCTAATCTGTAGCCAGGATACTATCTGTCTATCTGATTTTACTTTACTAACTTGCATTCTGATTATCTGTATCATATTATTCTAAAAAACATGCTTGCTAATCATGTTGGTTGCGGAGTCTGGAATGCTAACTCGCCATTTGGCGCATGCTTTACTAACTTTCGGATTGAGTATGATACAATAACGCAACCAGACTTACTGAACTTGCACATTACGCAATATTCAACTCCGGGAAATTCTATTACGGAGTCTACTATGATATAGAAGGCTAAAATTACTAACGCAGAAGAAACGGGCTTTACATACCTTAACCTCGAGTTATCCGACTATCGGACGAAGCTCAGTCCATGCTCAGCTATTTCTCCCAACTGCATTCACATATCGTCAATTACTAGATACATCACTATTCTGAAAGACAACGTCACTTTCGATATATTTATAGCCTAAACTTAGAGCATAGAAAACGATCAAAAAACTTGCTATTTTTCAGAAGTCCCGAGGAAGGGAGGAAGTATTCACTTTAAGACTGGGAGCACATGACACTAATTTGGAGCAATTCCACTTACCTTAGCTCGGTAACTCGACGGTTTGTCGGCGAATTTCCACAAAACTAAATCGTAGGAATGCTCCTGCTGCTAAATACCTCGGTATCTGAGGTTAATTTGGATTTGGACTACGTTTGACAGCGTAATCGAGCGATAATTATATCCTCTTCGTATTTTCTCTGTTCCTCTCGCGGTTCTGGAAATTATCCAGATGATATAATGATTTAAAACCGAAGTGGGGCTTTATATACTTGGCCTGGATAGGTAACGTGTCATAGAGCCAACGCGAGCCCCGCCTCCGTGACACGCTGCCATCGCGGAGGAGCTTGCCCCAGCTCCTTCCGCATTGGTTCGACAGGTTTCGTCCACGATCTTTCGGGACTTTTTCTAGCTTGTATAGGCCTTCAAATACACTTAACCAACACGCGAATAGGTCGTCCATGTGCCGGGAATCTTAGAGGGTGTAACATTCTCCCTCCCCCTTAAGAACATTCTACCTCGAATGTAATCTTTTATCTAGAGGACTTCTCCAACTAACTCAGCTTGTTGCTAAGAAAATTTCGAGTTTGTAATATGGACTATACCAAAAACCTGAAACACGAAAAGTCAATACAGGTACTCCACACAATACTATAGAATTCATGTGATAACTAAGAATTGATTTTTCATTTATACATATACAAACTATAAGATACTGCATAGGTAAAAATACTAGCAAACCTGTCGCCTGATTAGGCTTGGAACAAGTGAGGATATATGGTTTTCATATCTTCCTCCGCCTCCCACGTCATCTCCTCTCGGTTCCTGTTACGCCACAGTACTTTGACAGATGCAATATATTTGGTTCTCAGTCTACGGATCTGTCTGTCTTGGATAGCTACTGGAACCTCTTCGTAGGCCAGCTCTTGATGGCGCCTGGATATCCTGGACTGGGACTGCTGCAGACAGGATCTCTATGCATTTCCTCAGCATGGACCACATGAAAGACCGGATGAACGGATTCTAACTCTGGAGGCAAGTTCAACTCATATGCCACTTGGCCTATTCTTCGATGAATCTTATAAGGCCCAAATAATCTTGGACTAAGCTTACCTTTCTTGCCAAATCTCATCACCCCTTTCATCGGAGACACTTTCAGAAATACCCAGTCGTTCACATCAACTTCCAGGTTTCTACGCCGCACGTCTGCATATATATTTCTGGCGGCTCTGTGCAGTCAGTAGGCGTTCTCTGATAAGCTTTACCTTCTCCTCGGCTTGCTGAATAATGCGGCCAATCAGCTGATTCCCCTATTTCACACCAGCCAATCGGCGATCTGCATTTTCGCTCATATAATGCCTCGAAGGGCGCCATCTGGATAGCTGAGTGATAGTTGTTATTATAAGCAAACTCGATTAACGGCAAATGCTCATCCCAGCTACCTCCAAAATCCAGCACACACGCTCGCGGCATGTCTTCGAGGCGTTTGGAATAGTGCGTTCAGCCTGCCCATCTGTCTGAGGGTGGAATGATGTGCTCAAGTTAATCTGCGTTCCCAGACCTCTCTGAAACGACTGCCAAAATCTAGCTGTAAGTTGTGCTCCTCTGTCTGAAATAATAGATACTGGCACTCGTGCAATCGATTATTTTCCTAATATACACTCTTTTTGAATCTTCGGTCGAGAAAATAGTTTTCACTGGCGAAATGACTGATTTCAATCCCAACCTGTCAACTATCACCCACATTAGAATCATGTCTATGTCTAGTATGGGGTAATCCTGCTCTCAAAACCCATATTCACTGCTTCCCATTTCCAGAGAGGCACAGCTATGTCCTGAGTTAACCCGCCTGGTTTCTGTGTTCTGCTTTCACCTGTTGGCAGTTAGGACACTGGGCTACAAGTTTAGCAATTTCTCTTTTCATACCTGGCCACCAGTAGTTCTCTTTGATATCATGGTACATTTTCGTCGTCTTAGGAATTGGAGAGAATGGCGGGCGTAATGTACCTCATTCATAATCTGCTGGCAAGCCACAAACATCAGTTCAGAGACGGCCTTTACAATGTAGCACTCCATCCTCTGTTACCTGGAAATCTGGCACTTTCCCTTTGGAATACTGTCCTTAAGGTTTGGACAGTCGGGATCTTCATATTGCGTTCTTTCACTTCCACAGCTAATGATGACACTGCGGAGTTCTGAATTATCGCTCTGCTGTCCTCTATTTCTGCTACATGAACTTGGCTAGGCTGGCTAACTGATGTATCTCCCTGACCAATTCCTGCTGCTCGGGCTGCAAATATGCCAAACTTTCCATGGACTTACGGCTAAGTGCATCTGCTACGATATTGGCCTTTCCCGGATGATACAGAATATCCACGTCATAATCTTTTAACAACTCCAACCAGCGACGCTGTCGCAGATTCAACTCCCTCTGGTGAAGATATACTGTAGGCTCTTATGATCTGTGAAAATATTCACATGGACGCCATACAAGAAATGTCTCCATATCTTTAAGGCGTGGATCACTGCGGCTAACTCCAGGTCGTGGGTAGGGTAGTTCTTCTCGTGTTTCCTCAACTGTCTGGAAGCATATGCAATCACCTTACCATGCTGCATCAACATACAACCCAACGCCTGATGCGTCGCAATACACTGAATAACCTTATGTACCTTCCGGCAATGCTAACCTGCTTTGGGGCGAAGGTTAATACATCTTTTAATTCTGGAAACTCTTTTGCTCGCATGCCTCTGTCCACTGAAACTTTGCTGCTTTCTGCGTCAGCTTAGTCAGAGGTGCCGCTATAGTAGAGAACCTTCAACAAATCTCCTGTAATATCCCACTAACCCCAGCTGCAGGACTTCAGTCGGAGTGGTAGGCCTAGGCCATGGTTTGACTGCTTCTATTTTCTGCGTGTCAACCTGTATACCAGCATCCGACACAATATGCCCCAAGAGGCTACTGAGTTAAGCCAGAATTCACACTTGGAGAACTTAGCATATAACTGGCGGTCCCTAAGAATCTGGAGCCTTTGTCCGTAAATGAGCCTGGTGATCTGCTTCCAGAGCGAGAATATACCGAGAATATCATCAATAAACACTATCACGAACAGGTCTGGGTATGGTCTGAAAATGCTATTCATCAGGTCCATAAATATTGCTGGGGCATTCGTCAATCCAAAGGACATAACTAGAAATTCAAAGTGACTATATCGGGTCCTGAACGCGCCATTTTGGGGATGTATCTTTCACGTACCCGAACTTTGATGATATCCGGACCACCAAGTCAATCTTGGAGAAGTATCTGGCCCCTGTAACTGATCAAACAAATCATCTATTTGGGGGAAGCTGGATCTTATTTTTAATAGTAATCTTATTCAACTGCCAGTAATCTATACACGTCGGAGCAGACCATCTTTTCTTTCTGACAAATGATGGCCTTTACGGTGAAGTACTCGGCACGATGAAACCCTTATCAACAAATCTTTCAGCGCTCCTTTGCTCTTTGAGTTCTGCAGGAGCCATATGATAGGAGGAATTGATATAGGCTGAGTGCCTGGTAGCAAGTCAGTGCAAAATCTATCTCCCGCTCTGAGAGGAATACGAGGTAACTCATCTGGAAACACATCGGGAATTCGTTCACCACCGGAGCAGTTTGGAGTGTCGGGGTCCAGGCATCCTGAACCCTGACTGGAGTGGTAAATACATCCCTTAGCTATCAATTTCTCACCTGAAGGTAGAAATAAACCTACCTTTAGCGTAGCTGTGCTGCCTCTCCACTCTCGCACTGCCTCCCCTGGAAAGTGGAATCGGACCGTTTTGGTCTTACATTCTGGCGCCAGCACGGCACTAACCCATTATGCCATTGCCAACATCAAATCAATCATTTCTAACTCTACCAGATCTCTACCTTAGTCTGGCGATCAGCAACCTCTACCGCTGCACCTCATTGGAATTCTTCTAGCTATAATAGAGTCACCGACGGTGTGGATTCAGAAAAGTTTTGCTGTAATAACTCTGGTGCGACATTAAACTTTCGTGCCACAATTGGGGTAATATATGACAGACTGGATCCTGGATCAATCATTACATAAGCAGTATCATACCTGTTACTACATCTGGAGGCGCCTCTGAATCATGTCTCTCTGGTAGTGCATAAGTACGGCTTGAGCCCATACCTGAGCTAGGCTCTGATCTACCTTGGCCTCTGCACGCTGGGCGCGAGGGCCTACGCCCTGCCGAGGCTTCTGGAGCTCGTGGCCCTGCGGATCCCCTGTCCTGACTATCTCTGTTCTCTTGCCCCCTAGCCCGGACAATCTCTCATCCGATGCCCCTCACGCCCGCAATTAAAACACCCTGAGAAGCCATATCTACAAGCTCCGGTGTGAGGTCGGTTGCAATTAAGGCAGGGTGGGGGTGTAAATCTGCTCTGCTCTCCCTTCTCTAGGAATCTATTGTTCGAGAACTGCCACTAGACTCTGACTGTCCTCGACGAGCAAATCCCACCTCGCTGCTGCTGCTGTGGTGAAATTGGTGGTCTAGAGTGCAGCAAGGCAATAGGGGCGACTGGGTCCTCTCTGAACCTCTCTCTGCATATCGTCTAATCTGTCTCTATGGCGTTGTTCTTGACTGGTCTGTCTACTGCCCTGTTGCCACTGTCTAAGGCCCTCAATGGTCTGAGCAGGCTGTACTCGGGCAATATCCATATCATCTCGTAACGTAGCCGTCATGCATGCTTCAATATATTTTGGGTTCAGACCCATAATAAATCTATGAACTCTAGACGGCTTAGTATCAACAAATGCTGGAGAATAGCGGGCTAAGAGTCAAACTGTAAAGCAAATTCTCGTACACTTCTCGCCCCCTGCTCAAATGCAAAAACTGATCCATCCGGGCCTCATCGGATCTCTCGTGGCAAATGCCGGTCCAGGAAGGCCTGCGAAGTTGGACCGAGGTCGGAGGAGCATCTATCCCTCGAGACCTTTCCCAACTCTCGTACCATAATACAGCTATGTCTCATAACCCGAAACACTGCCAGCTCAACTGATTCTGAAGGGTCACATGCATAACTGGAAAAATCCTACCGCATCTGATCTAAGAAGTCACAGGGGTCCTACCACGATCAGACCACAGTGAACTGTGGGGCCAGTGCCAATAACTCCCTGACCCTGGAACTGCCTGACCCACCTGACTGCTGCTGCTATAGGAGTGGCACTGACTGGCGTTGTGTAGCGTGTTGTTTGTGCGCTAATCCTAATAGCGCTACAGACTTCCTGAATGATGAAGTGGGAACTATCGAGGCAGTGCTTAATTGCCCAGCAACTCCCGTGTGAGGTGGACTGCTGAGAGGGCTGTGATGAAGCCTCTGATCGGGCTGACTCTGTCAGAAACTGAGGCATCCTGCTGGTGCCTTCTTGTTGTTGTGTCTAATCTTTGCGGTGGCAGAGGTATCGGCTTGGTCTGCCATTCTTATCTGTAGACAAAGAATATGATAAGTTTTAGGGACTCAACCCTATATTGTACCGCTCTATAGCGACTGACTGAGAAGGAAGAGTAGCAAATCTATCATGCCTTGCAGCCTCACCGCCTATAGTATGTGGTGCACAACACATCCATAGACAAGACTCTACTTAGCACGCGACACCGGAGCTCTAGGACACGACCTGCTCTGATACCAAGTTTGTCACGCCCCGCCTTGGGAGTATGACTAGCACTTGGTGCCCTAGTAGCCTGGACTGCCTTTGGTGAGCCTAGGCACATGCGGTGCACAGGTAGCTCTATTTCTAATTTCTAGAAACAAAGGGCTATATAACGGCTGTAAACACAGCCTTCGGCCAACTTGGCCTATAGCCACCTGTGAATGTAATAACAGCTAACCAGAACATCCATGACAAGGAACCTATACGGGCCGACAAGGCCCACCATGTTTGTCTAGTCATCTGAGAAACTCAACATAAGGGGAATACTAAATAACTACGTGACCGGCAAGGTCATCACTACTGTCAAGCTATGGCCCCACATGTCCAACATAAACAAGAATACTAAACAGCTGAACACAATGCACGGCCTCACCCGACCGGCGCAATTGACCACGGGGAGATAAAAACATACAATCTGCAAGCCTCTATTAGTACTGAAAGAAATGATCAGGACAGGTCCCCGACCTACCCATACTGGCTAACAAAAATAAACTACACCTCTGGATATTAGGCTCCGGATGACAGGAGGCGTGACTCTATAGCTGGCTGGAATCACGGATCGCCTCCTCGTCTATTAATACCTGCAAGTAAGTAATACAGCGCCCCAGCCGTCCCAGTACCCACTTCTAGTACTAGTATGCAAAAACTAAAAACAATTGAATACAACTGTATATAGATAACACAACTAGCAGTATGTATAGCAGGAGATAACTGAATCTGGGCATTATAAACTGGATCAAACGCTACTAATCTTGATAGGGCAGGAGCGTACCTGTAGACGCGGTGGCCTGCTGTCTATTAACTATTGTATGGCATATAAATACATATATATATAGAAAGCAAGAGCCAATACCAACCCCCATAAGCCGAATGGCGCCAAGCAAGCAAACAATCTACAGACCCCTACCCGGCAAAAACTAGCCAAAAATAAGTCACTCCACTCATCTACTAACTACGAGCACCTCTACGGCCCCCTAGGTCTCTAAAACAAGGCCATAGCCTCTGATAAATAACCGTGTCTGAGTCCGGAGGATATGCTTATATCTGCTTAACTGAAACTGCATCTGTACCTGCTCCCTGGGCGCTAGTCGCACAGCAGGGCTTTCTGTATAATCATGCGCATGAATACGCTTACCTGCTCCTTGGGCGCTAGTCGCACAACGGGAGCTCTGTGTATAATGTTGGCCAGCCTGATATGGGGAAAGCTTCATCCCATCTTCGTCAAACTAGGGACGGCATGCCACTCCTTGGGTGACGTAAACCCACCCGCTCAGTGGACACATGATTACCAACCCAGGGGGCGGCGAGGACGCTCAACGGTGCCCTCATGACACAGCCAAGTATCCCAGCAAACAATAAGCACATATATATAGCAAGCATGTTTAACTGAAAAGTACTATCTAAAATCTGATTTCTTATTTTGATCTCTTTCTGTATTATACTGATTCTTTACTGCTTTATATTGATTTTGTGATCTTTATCTAAGCTGCAAGGCTAATACGTAGCTAGATATTGTCTGTACGCTAATGGCTGTCTGTAGCCACGATATAATCTGTCTGAATGGCTTTAATCTGTAGCCAGGATACTATATGTCTATCTGATTTTTACTTTGCTTGCATTCTGATTATTTGTATCATATTATTCTAAGCATGCTTGCTAATCATATCGGCTATACGAGTCTGGAATGCTAACTCGCCATTTGGCGCATGCTTTACTAACTTTTGGATTGAGTATGATACAATAACGCAACCAGACTTACTGAACTTTGCACACTACTCAATATTCAACTCTGGGAGTTCTATTACGGAGTCTACTATGATATAGAAGGCTAAAACTACTAACTTGCCGAAGAAATGGGCTTTACATACCTTAGCCTCGAGTTATCCGACTATCGGCGAAGCTCGGTAATTACTCCAGCTATTTCTCCAATCTGCATTCACATATACGTCAATTAGTAATAAATACATCACTATTCTGAAAGACAACGTCACTTTCGATATATTTCATAGCCTAAACTTAGGCTTATCGAAGAACGGTCAAAAACTTGCTATTTTTGGAAGTCTAGAAGGCAGGAAATTATTCCTTTAAGACTAGGAGCACATTGACACTAATTTGGAGCAATTCCACTTACCTTAGCTCATTAACTCGACGGTTTGTCGGCCGAATTTCGCGAAACTAAATGTAGAATGCTCCCTCTTCTGTCTCGGTATGCGAGGTTAATTTGAGTTTGGACTAGTTTGACAGCGTAATCGGCGATAATTTATATCCCTCTTCGTATTTTCTCTGTTCCTCTCGCGGTTCTGGAAATTATCAGATGATATAATGATTTAAAAAAACCGAAGTGAGGCTTTATATGCTTGGGCCTGGGCGGTAGCATTGTCATAGAGCCAGCATTAAGGCCAGCCTCCGTGACACGCTACCATCGTGGAGGGGGCTCTGCCCTGGCTCCTTCCGCGATGGTTCGACGGAAGCTACTCATTCGATCTTTTCCCGGGCCTTTTTCTAGCATGTATGGCCTTCAAATACGCTTAACCAACACGCGAATAGGCCGTCCATGTGCCGGGGAATTTACGAGTGTAACAATGTTCATGTCATGGAGTCGACTTGGAGCCTCTTGGTTCTTTGTCCGTTTCTCAATCCGGGCCTATGTTTGGGTCGTGATAGTTCAATTCTTACCCAATCCATAGTTGGATGAATTAATTAAGACCTTGGGGTTTTAGAAAACCTAGGAAAAAGGCACCCAAGTGGTTGGAAAACATTGGGTGCCACCTTGTCCATGGTTATTTATGCTTATGAGTAATAATTTTTAGTAATAATTTTATTTCTTAGTTGATTCCAATCCAATCAATGCCCCATTAATAGCACACTCCTGGCCCTTGCTCATATTTATTCACTCAATTTGGTTGCCTTGTTTTGATTGGTAGTTTATTTAAATTCAAATTGTGATCTTACTTTCCCCCAACATTTATTTTTCCATTTTAATGCAATGATGCAATTTAGTTCAATCCAATAGACAACTTTTATGTAATTCAATCACTATTCTCTATGGATTCAACCCCGACTCTTAGTTGGGTATTTATATTGCGACGAGCATTTACACTTCCTCCTTGTGAGGAGTGGATTTGAATGTCATCAATTTTGGCGTTGTTGCCGGGGAATAGGATAGATAGCTCCTAGTTGATTGTTGATTTGAATTAATTTAGCATCTTGAGTTTTGTTTTTACAATTGTTGTTGTTTTTGGATATCTCTTTAGGATGACTGATATAAGCCAACACTCTCAAGAAGGGTCTGTGGATGGCCACATGGACCACAAGGATGATGATCCAATGATGCCCAACATAGCCACAGTGGGAATGCGGTGTTTCACGTGACCAGCACAATGTTACACCTGCTACAAATGAAAGGACTCTTTGGAGGACAATGAGTGAGGATGCTTATCGACATCTTCAGAATTTTCTTGAGATATGTCAACCTTTCAACATTACCAATATAAGTCAAGATTCGATTATATTGAGGCTCTTTCCATTTTCCTTGACTAGAGAACCTACGTTGTGGCTAAAAGAGCTTCCTCCGAGGTGCATCACCTCATGGAACGAATTGACTGAAGCCTTCTTAGATAGGTTCTTCTCTCCATCGAGGATGTTGTAGTCGAGAGATGATATTACCAACTTCAGGCAAATCTGGGGTGAACTCTTACATGAAGCATGACTTCGATTCAAGAAGAAAGTGGCCCTATGTCCAAACCATGGGCTACCAGATGGAGTGCTACTTTAGAGTTTTTATCGATGCATGGATTCCATTAATAAGTCAGTGGCCAATAACTTAGCTTGAGGATCCCTCATGGACCAACCTTATGGTATAGCCAGAACCCTTTTTGATAGAATGACCAAAACAAATCGAGCTTGGCATACGAGGGATACTGAAGTGCCCTCAAGTGGTGCCAGTCCAAGCATTGTGATTGTTGAGATGCGGAAAAGAAATGAAGAAAGATATGAGACCCTAGCAAAGATAATGACCTATCTCGAATTAATGGCAAAGCATGTTATGGGAACCAGGTCCAAGTATGTCAATGTTGTGGGGACTCAAGTTCCTATGCAATATGAGGGTAAAACTTCACTGAGGAAGAGTGCCAATTCATGGCGAATCAAATGGGAGGTTCTCGCCCGGGGTATCAAGGTGCCAACTAAGGCCCTTGGCACCCACGAGAAGAGAATCAAGGTTGGAGAAACCATGGCAACCAAGGTTGGGTTGATAGAAATGAAAGATGGGGTAATCGTGAGCAAAACCGTGGTGGGGAATGTTATCACCGATACTCAAACCCATATGTCCCCCCTCCAAAGGCTGAAAACCCCCAATTGAAACCTAGTGTGAGCGATAGGGACAACTTCAAGATTGAAGTGATGCTGGCTAGAGTGCTAAAAAGGGTGGAATCTACGAATAGCAGGGTCAAGGAGCTCAAAGAGGAGGTATCTAACCTCACCCAAATAGTGAATTCACATTCAGCTTCTATCAAACACTTGAAAGCTTAAAGGAATCAATTTTCTACTCAAATGAACCCTAGAATAAAAGGGACTCTCCTTAGTGACACAATGTCTAATCGCAAGAAGGACAATTCTTGTATGGCTATTGTCGTGAGGAGCAGTAAGGTGTTGGTTGATGGGGGTGTTAAGCCCAAGAAAGTTGTTGAACCAAAAACAATAAGTGAAGTGAATGATAAGGTGACAAAAGCACCGGAGGGTGTTCATGAAACAGAAGAACTTGACGAAAGGGGAATTGATGTTGACCTCGAGAAGGCTATTAAGGAGGAAACAAGCAAGGAGGATTTAACCGAAATGGGCCAGGAGCCTAGGATTCCACTTCCTTATCCTTAAAGGTTAGCAAAGAAGGCGGAGGACAATCAGTTTCAAAACTCCATTGAGATGTTCAACAAATTGTCATAATATACCTTTGGTGGATGCATTGCTCCAAATGTCAGGCTATGCAAAATTCATAAAGGAATTGCTGAAGAAAAAGAAGGTTGTTGATGCTGGTGTAGGGGAAGTAACACACCATTGTAGCGCAATGATGGTGAGCAATCTTTCTCCCAAAAGAGAGGATCCTAGAGCTTTCACTATCCCCTGCACCATTGGGTTGTATAGGCCTTGTGTTACCTTGGCGCAAGCATAAACTTGATGCCTCTTGTCATTTTTAAGAAGTTAGGTGTGAGAAATACTAAGCCTACTACTATGAGGCTATTGATGGAAGACATGTCTATTAAGAAACCCGTGGGAGAGCTAGAAGATGTTTTGGTCCGAGTGGACAAATTTATACTTCCAGCCGACTTTGTGGTATTGGATTATGAAATGGATCTTGAGGGGCACGTCATCTTAGGGCGCCCACTACTAGCCACGGGAAAAGCACTAGCGGCGTGGAGTTAGGGGAGTTGATGTTTGAGTAGTTGGTGATGAAGTCACCTTTTATGTATGTCAAACCACTAAGCCCCCTAATGAGTGCAAGGTGATATGGATCTTCAATGATGAGGTAGAGCAAGACGAAGTTTGGGATGTTGAGGCTGATTCATAGGATGACCCCCCAAAGTATTGATAATTGAGGAGGTATCCATCGTTCCACGACGTTAAATAAGGCGCTTCTTGAGAGGCAACCCAAGTGTTTGCTTTATGTTGATGCTTTGATATTTTTGTTGATTTTGTTTTGTAGGATGGATTGGATGAAGAACTAGGTGGAATAAAAATAAGGCACTTGTGGCGTGAGATCTGTGAAATGCAGGTGCTCAAACACGAGTCGCCGCACCAATACAAGAGAGAGGTAGAAATCTAAGAGTAAAGAGGGGGAACCGACGCTTTACCGGCAAAATGTCGATGATAATCCGCGACCCGCCGGTTTGATACCAACTTAACCCAGTGAACCTAGGAGTTGAAGTGTAAACTGTGACCCACCAGTGGAACACGGGTGGAAACCTACGAACAGCCGATCAAATGCATCTTGTAAAATAGTGAACTGAGTAAAAGTGGAGGCCACCTGCACTTGAATTGGTGAAACACTAGTACTCACCGGCGGCCGCAGTTTTAGTGCATGTAGAGGTACGTGTTTCATTTTAAAATCTTGACCAACCTAACCCATGGCTCTTTAAAAATCCAATCAAACCCTTTTTAAATGCCCAAAATCCCTTCTCTCCACCATTTCATCTCCCCCACAACCCTTTCCACTTTTCCAATACCCCATTTCCCCATTATTCCACCTTCCCAAATCTCCACCAGTAAAAACTGCCTTCTCACCACCCAATCACTCTTCCTCTCCTCGGCCTATAAAACCCCTCATTCCTATTATCTTCATTTCACCTTATCTCACACAATTCCCTCTTAGCAAAAGAATCTCTTACTCTTTGGAAGAAGTCATTGTTGGTCAAGACACAAAGCCCCAATTTAGTTGCTTTTTTCTCACTGCTCAATCGATATGTGTGTCCTTGCTTTTACCTTGCTTGTTTTTTGAGAATATGAGTAAAAAAAGTGAACATGCTAGATTTGAAATTTTTCGTACCCATGTTACCCTTTTCCCAGAGTGTGCTTTGCCATGGACTGAATGATATTCATCGTGTGGGTATTTAATTGCATAATATTGGGTTCGTTGGGGGTTGTGATGATGGCATAATTTTGGTGTGGCTACCCATTTTTTTATAAATGCTACATAAAATTATGTTCTTGATATAATGGTTGAGGGTGAAGTCTGAGTAATCTTGTGTGCTTAAAATGCACAATTTACTTGATGATAGATCAGGTGACGTCGTTCTTAAGGGCGAATCCTCATTTATCTTTTATTGTGATGTTTGAGTAATTAGCTTATAATGTGAGGATGTGTTAAGTAAGGCTTGTATTTGATAGAATTATGGTGTAACTGATGTGGGGTGAGCTATACTATATGGTGCTTCACCTGCGAGTCGCCAGTCAGGCCCTGCGAAACGCAGGCTGAAGCGTAGGTTCGGGTTTGAGGCTTTAGACCACTTCCCAGAAACCACGTTTCTCCTACGCATTGAAAATCATGACTAGCAAAATGCTGGTGTAGCGCTGGTATGTCACAACTCTACCCAATTGTCTGCCCAAGCCTGTGGTTCAGAGGCATCTCTGGGATCTCCACCAATATTTTGTAGTTATGTCGCCAGTACTGCTGGCACATGATTTTGATATTCCACCTAATTGTCATCCAATTCTTAGATTCTTATTTCTAGTTTACAGTAGCTAGTTCTTTTACTTTCATATTATCCCAAAACACAAAAATTGTAGTGTGTGGCACTAACATTTCTCTTGCAGCATAATGACTTTATCCAGGCAAGGAGACAAGGGAAAGGCACCCTCCACATCCAAAAGTAAAGGCAAGGGGAAGGCCAAGGCAATCCCAGCCCCCACCGACACTAGAGAGGCCATCATTTCTGCGTGCCTGACATGAAGGCACATTATGTTATTTGTGAAGGAAGGCCAATCACCACGGGGAAACAATTTGATCTGGTGGGGCTAGGGAATGATTTCCCAAATATCACTGCCCAATTTAACCACCACCAATGGCACATATTTGTTGAGCCTCTCGCGGAGTACTACACCAACCTCGTGCCAGCATTTTATGCTTCTTACCAGGCACGCCAGGAGGCAATAAAGCATAAAGGGAAGGTGGATGAATTCTCTTGCCTTCCATCAGTCACGGTCTAGGGTGTGGAGTTTGATATTACTCCGTTCACCATCAATGCACTATTTTGGGTGGATGAGATCGATCTAGGGATGAAGTATACAGAGAGAGTGGCCACCAAAGAAAGTTAGTTTCGGTGGATATCTCCCATCATCACCAATGGGAAGCACTTATGGGCCTCTATAAGGGGTGAAATCTCGAGTCATGATCTCATGTTTGAGGCCAAGTTGTGGATGGAGTTCATTTGCAGCTGAATTATGCCCTCGAAAAATAACCAAAGGGTGAACTTGGAGGCAGCCATACTCATTTCCTGCATCATGACAGGGATGCACATCAACTTTGGGGAAATAGTGGTCATCCAAATGAAACGTAAGGTCAGGCATTAGGGAATGTCCATGCCATATGATGTGCTCATTTCTCAGTTGTGCCTCAATGTAGGGGTTCCATTATTCCCTGACGAGTCTCGCAGTCCGCCACTGGTGTCATCAATATGGAATGAAAGAGGGATGCTGAGGCACCCAAGGTGAAAAGAAAGAGGTTGCAAGCTTTTGAGACTCCTAAGGGCTCCACCTCCCATGACATAGAGGAGACTCCCATTGCTCTCGACCTCAATATGCCACACCCCTGAGGCATCGAAGCATGCATCTGGAGAAGCACCATTTAGGGGGTCTTCACCTCCTCCCACATCCTCTTGCCCAAGGGGAATACAGAGGCTAGGTGAGATGACACAATCTCATAAAAACCAACTTCAAAAGCTAGCCCAAAATCTCCTAACTCTTATCGCTAGAATAGTGAAGCGGGAGATGAAGAATGTGTTCGACAACTTGACCAAGCTCTAATCCTGGGTACATGTGGTTGAGGTAATCGTCTCTTCTCTTTGATCAGAGGTGCGAGAATTGAGGGACAGGGCACCAGTGGCAAACCAGGACATGAGTATCCTGGATGCAGCCATGGCTACCCCATCTACAACCCGAGGCCCCATCGATGATCTATTCGAGGGCTAAGGTGGGGATGATGAGCCACACTTGGGTGCATCCAGCCTTGATGAGGATGAAGAGACTAACAATGATGAGGATGAGTATCCACTTCAGGGAGTTCCCACTATCCCTTATTCTTCATGTTTGACAATGTACATTCATAGTTGAGGGTGGGTTATGTATTCCTTTTGTTGTTCTTGTGTTGGTTTATTTGTTGCCCTTGTCGGGATAAATTTATTATGCTTTGGATTATTGTTAGCTTTTATTTTGTGATGAAGTTGGTTGAATGCACTTGTTGGATTTTTTGTTAAAAGAACTATTGTTTATTGAATTGTTAGTGTCAATGATAGGTTATTTTAAATTGCAAAATGTTGTTGACCTAGGTTTTGATTATTGCCTTTGTTCATAGTAGTTAGTAAATAAACTCCAATGGTTTTCTTTATGTCACGGTTCTTTCCCAAAGAGCGATTTTCTTGTCTTTTCTTTTCTTTTATTGTCAAACCAGGTGGCATTTCCCTATGATGGATGGATAGGCAACTTTCTTAATGCAAAATGCTGATATTAGAGTCCTTTTTGAGTCGGTTATTGCGATGGCTTTTGAGAGATACCACCAAAAAAATTTGAAATGGCATTGAAAAGAAAAATAAATTTTTAGGAAAAAAGGGCATTGGAATTTAAAACTTGAGTACTCTTTGGTCATAAGTTGCACATTCCTTGTTTGGCTTTTGATTCACATGCTATTGTATTTTAAGTCATACTCTTCTCGTGCTTATGAAAATTGTGTGAACCCCTTGAAGGATGATTCTTTGTGAGGTGAAATTTTATCTTAATTTTCATGCATAAATGATTGTTTCGAACTTGCCCCAAGTGTGATTAAATGTGAAATCCTAGATGTAGCTGCACTTAGAATATGAATTTTGGCTTTCTTTTGATAACTACTTCACCTATATGACCTCCTTGAACATGAATCCTTTCTACCCAATGTTGAGCCTTTAAACCTTTTCCTTGAGAAGTACATTACAAGCCTATTACCCCTTTTGTAATCCCTCTTTGGCACCCATCCTCCCTAGTGCTAGTTGTGAGAAGAAATGTAAAAAAATGATGCTTGAGTCCCAAATGTGTGGGAATAGAAAAAGGAAAGATGAAGCAAAAGCCTAAATTTGGGGGTTGCAAATAGGAAAATGGGAAAAATGATGTGAGCTCCAACATGAGGTTGCTCCACATTATGAGGAGATGAATAAACTAACTGGGTGAAAAGAACTAAATTGTGGAAAGGTTCTACCTCTTGCTTAAATGGGATTAAAAATGGTAACAAGGAGATATAAGGGTAGCTCTTGCTCCAAAAATAAAAATGTTGATCAAGGAGAGACAAGGTGGGGGTGATCTCAAGAGAAAAATGGAGTATGTAATAATGTTCACAAAAGGGAATTAAGGAGGCTCTAGTCACTAGAACTAAAAATTCATCCTACCTTTACCACTAGCCCTCATTATGACCTCCAAATCATAATTTATTTTAAGTAGTAGCAACTCTATGTTAGTGGCGAGTTACACGAATGGCAAGCCTATCGGTCAAGTTGTGTGTATGAAAATTTCTTTGTAAGAGTGAGCGTATTTGTTTCATTTTATAATCCCTTTGAGTGTGAATTGCTTGAAAATTAAGTTGGATTCTCTCTTGATGTGAGTGGCATCACTTCCTTGGGGAACATGCTTGCACGTACCAAAAGATGTGATTAGGACAAGAATGCAATGAGCTTCAAGGCGAACTTTAAATGTGAATTTTTAATGACTTAAGATGCTATATAAGATTGTTTTGATCAACCATTCCCCTTGTTTTGAATGAAGGAATCAACTGTGAATCATGCCAATTGATTGTAGTTATCTCTTGAAGAATTTGCATATAGTGTTGAGTCTCATCTTTTCCTTTGAGTCGGTGAGCGATTTTGGGGTTTTCTGAGTCCTAAAGGTCCCTTGTGCAAAACGTCATGTAGTGTGACATGCTTACTTCCATTATTCAGTTGTAAATGAATACCTTGCTGGAGGACAAGCAATGGTTCAAGTTTGGGGGTTTGATGAGTTGGTAATTTACCAACTCATTAGGCTTTTAAACATGAGATTTTGCTTGGTTTTCGAGCTAATTAGGAAGATTTTATGCCATTTGTTGATGAATATTTGTAGGTTTTCGATGTAAATAGATAAAGCAAAGAATTGGAACCAAAAAAACATGATTTGGGCTGAAGAAGGAAGACCGACGTCTCACAGGATTGACACCGATGAAACACCGGCCAAATGTAGGAGGATACTATGAGGAAATGGAAGTCACACCGGTGGAATACGAATCAGCACCTATAAACCACCGGTGCCAACGTCGAACAATAACATGAGTCACTGTACCTCAGTTGCTGTGAATCAGCACCTCGCGGGTGGACACTGGTGAAATGTCGGTGTCTCGCAAGTGAGGCCATCATCAGAAGGGAAAAATCATCCAGCACGGGATTTGAGGATTGTTTTTAACCTACTTTTGTACATTCCTTGAAAAGTACTGAACATTTCATTCCTTCTCATCAAAATATTGAATTGTGTTGTATTGAATAGCTTTTAAATTTTCTAGAGAAAGAAAGAATAGAGTTAGTTTTTCTTCATCTTTTTCTTCTTCTTCCTCAAGGAAAAAACCTCCATTGAAGACATATTTGAGCTGCAATTTACTCTTAATGATGAATTCTATGAGTTTATTTATCAATATGATTTTGTATTATTCATCTATGAGTGGCTAAATATTTTGCTAGGGGTGTGTGCATGATTGAGGCTAAATTGGATTGGGTATTTCTAAATAGATCTTGTAATTACTCATTTAGTATAAATCTATTGTTTTCTCCAAATTATAATTGAATTATCCATATTTGCAAATGTGGGCTATGTTTACTTATTCTATTTTTGCTTGAAAAAGGGGAATAGAATACAGGTGAGAAAACCATGGTGGGTATTTGGGTCATGATTATGTTTTGTTACGCTAGAGATAGCCAAAACCCATTTTCATACACCCATTAAAGAGTTGAATCTAGAGAAAGTTCAATAATTACCCAATCCAAAGTGGATGAATTAATTAAGACCTTGGGGTTTGAGAAAACCCAAGGAAAAAGCCACCCAAGTGGTTGAAAAACATCGGGTGCCACCTTCTCTATGGTTATTTATGAATATGTGTAATAATTTGATTTCCTAGTTGATTCCAATCCAATCGATACTCCATCAATAGAACACCCATTGTCACAGCCTGAGTCAGCACCTTAGACACGACATGGTACTTGGTGCCAGGAGTGACCCCAAGCTAACCCATGGTTTAACATCACACTAGTAAACTAAATAAACTTAGCGGAAGCTGAAAACATTACTGAAATATTTGATTTCTGAAATAATGAACGCTTGATAAAATATTGAGAACATGTACAAATAGAGCAAAACCAGCTAAACACCAATATAGAGCTGCTGAAATCTGAAAATAGGAACTAAAAGAAACTAAGACCTCGTCCTCGAATAATAAGGATTCACCAATATAGAGCTGCTGAAATCATCCATGGGGAACTACTGACGCTGCTGCGACTGAGAACCTGCACCTATATTATAATACGATACAGCATGGAAAAATATGCATTAGTACTTCTAATGTACTAAGTATGCGAGATGTAGGCAAAAAATAAGAATACATAACTCAGCTAAGATGACATGAAATGACCAACTATCAACTGATGAGTTTTGTGTTATAACTATGATACCATAATATAAATGCATGCACTGACTAATGGTCATAAACATATCCTGAAATCTAAATAACTGAACTAAGGTGAAACTGAGATTGAGTTGTGCTGACAAGAGATACTGTGATGCTATTATGGGAGGAACTATAACTGATATGTAACCACGTGAGCTAAATATGGAGTTCGATGTATACGCCCCATCAGTAGGACCCAATATCCCTTGCCAGGGTATAAAGGCAGGGTTAGTGTCAACTCTGTCTGAGGCCCGTTCAGGCTAAAAACATATGGTGGCAACGTAGTTCTGGGAATCTGGGAGCGCTGAACCCTATTTTGCTCTGTGCTAAGCCCCACTCCAAATGAAAGTCCTAACTGAGACTGCTAGGCTGATAGCTCGAAACTGATGTCACAAGACTTAAGTCAATAATGCTTATTTGTAAGTACCCTGAGAATCTAAAGGACCTGATAACTGGAAACTAGTATTCTAAGACGGGCCAGAGCTACTTTGTTTGGAAGTGCCATAACCATCTAAAGAACAACCTGATAACTGATACTAAGGAATGCTACTGAGCTCCTCAAGAACTGACTATAGTCAAACTGATCAGCTGACTTACTAAAAGATACTGAAAAGGAAAATTACTGACTAAGACTGAACTAGCACTCAAACTGACTGTTAACTCACATGATAGTAATAACATGGAAATTTCAAGAAATAACAGAGTCAAGTAACATTTGTATCTAGAAAATTATGAAAAACCCAAATTTACTGTATCCATAGAAACTAGGGCTAAAACAATATTTCATGAAGAGAATAACAACATGCTTAATACTAGTGCAAACTTGCAAGAATTCATTGGAACTTCAATTTAAAAGGATATTCATTATATGACTGAAAGATAACCCTAGTTTTGATCTTCAGGGCTAGAACTGTTATAGATTACTAGAAGGATTTTGGGATACATCGGAAGGACAATTCTCTTATTGAATTCCCACATACCTGGAGTAGAACTCCTGAGAAAAATCTAGAGAAATCTGCAAGAAGACTGAAGCCCTAGCTTAGCTCTGAAATGTCTACCTGAAACTTCTTACGTTCTGAAATCGAGAATTGAGAGAAGATGAGAGGAATGAGTCGATCAACCCCTTAATTCTCTCCTAAACATACCCAAAATGATGTAGTTTAGGGATTAAAAAGGTGGGAAGTTACAAAAATGACCCTAAGAGAGTCTAAAAAACTGCCCATCAGGATCCGACAGGTCACCTAACGAGTCGTTGGTTGACAGCATAACCCATCGGGACTAGTCGTTGGTCCTGGGCCAAATATGGATGCTCACTGGAATTGGACCATGGAAGGGAACCAAGACTCGTTGGAGGAACCAACAGGTCATTGGTTCCTCTCTGGTCACTAGCAGGGTTTCGAACAAAACATTGGACCCTCACTAATGAATGACACCAAGACTCGTTGGTGGAACCAACGAGTCGTTGTCACCTCTCGTCCTTGCCACTGAAATTTCTGAAGGATTTCTTGACTTGTCATCACGGATGGAAACAACATCTTGTTGTGTGATACAACAGGTCGTTGTTGCCACTCATTGTCACTGGAAGAGATTTTTTACAACACTTTGGTGTTCCAACTAATGACTCACACCACGAGTTGTTACACTGGATAACGACTCGTCATCTGGATCATTGATTCCTAGGAAGGGTCTAATCAGGTTTCTAAGCTGGGAATACAACAAGTGATTGGACAACTCATTACTTCCTCTAACGGGTCGTCCCTTTTCTCGTGGGTTCCCGAAAGGTAACCGGCAGGACTGACAATGACTTAGACAATGGGTCGTTACTGCTGACAACAACTCATTGTCTTGATCGTTCTAAGACAAAAAAAAAAATTGCTTCTTCTTGCTGAGTCTGAGTTTGGTCTAGGAAAGTTTTGGGTTGTTTCAATATCTCCCCCTTGGAATCATTTGTCCTTGAATAAAGGCTAAAACTGCCGAAATACTGGGAAAAGAACTACAATCCCCAAACTAAAAACTATAAATTGATTTCTGAAGGAGTGACTGACTCCGAACTTAAACAGGCATACTAACTGAGTTGACACCACTGGAGTACACATTGAAAAAATGAATAGAGCTAATGAGTACGGAATTGAATAGAGTATTGAGGAGGAATTTAATACCTGAACCTAAACCCGAACTAGAAAGGAATAAATGAGGGTATTTAGCCATCATGTCTTCTTCTGCCTCCCATATGGCTCCCTCAACTAGCTAGTTCCTCCAAAAAACCTTTACTGAAATGACCTCCTTGTTTCTCAGTTTACGTACCTAATGGTTTAAGATCTGAACTGGGACTTCTTCGTAGGAGAGACTATCTTTTACACCAACACTCTCTAGGGGTACTACTGAGGTTGGATCACCGATGCACTTCTTCAACAGTGACACGTGGAAGACTGGGTGCACTGATGCTAACTCTAAAGGTAATTCTAACTAATAGGCCACATTGCCAATTCGCCTCAAAACCCTGTAGGGTCCTACATGCCTTGGACTTAGTTTCCCTTTCTTTCCAAACCTCATCACCCCTTTCTTAGGTGAAATCTTTAGATAAACCCAATTATCTACATCGAACTCTAGCTCCCTCTGTTCATATCTGCATATGATTTCTGTCAGCTCTGAACTGTTTTCAACCTTTCTCTAATAAGCTACACTTTTTGCATAGCCTCATGAACTAAATCTGGCCCTATCAAAGTAGCTTCACCAACTTTAAACCATCCTATAGGGAATCTACACCTCCTACCGTATAATGCCTCAAATGGGGCATTTGAATACTGGAGTGGTAGCTACTGTTGTATGCAAACTCGATGAGAGGTAGGTGATCATCCCAACTACCCTTGAAGTCAATCACACAAGCTCTCAACATGTCTTCTAAGGTCTGAATAGTTTGCTTAGCTAGTCCATCTGCCTATGGGTGAAAAGTTGTGCTGAGCTTGACCTGAGTACCAAGTCCTTTCTGAAACAACTTCTAGAAATGCGAAGTAAACTAGGTACCTCTATCTAAAATGATAGACAAGGGGACCCCATGAAGTCTAACTAACTCCTAGATGTACAGTCTAGCATAATCCTCAACTGAGTCGATGGTCTTAACTGGGAGGAAATGTGCTGACTTAGTCATCCTATCTACTATTACCCAAATGGAATCATGTTGCCGACGAGTACGAGGTAGACTTGTAATGAAGTCCATATTCACCTCCTCCCACTTCCATGTGGGTATGCTGATATCCTGAGTCATAACCCCAGGTCTCTAGTGTTCAACTTTAACCTACTGGCAGTTTAGACACTTAGCCACAAATTCTGCAATGTCCCTCTTCATGTCATTCCACCAGTAGATTTCCCATAGGTCACGGTACATCTTAGTGGCACCTGGGTGGATAGAATACTGGAGCTGTAAGCTTCTGCCAGTATTCGATGTATCAAGTATCTATGTTTGGAACACAAAGTCTTCCCTGCTAATGAAGCACGCCATCTCCCCTTTGGAGAAAGTCTACACTTCTTTCCTTAGAACTGCTTCTTTCAGTTTAAGGAGTATGAGGTCTTCATCCTGCTTTGACTTAACCTCTACTAACAGTGAGGATTCTGACCCACTCTGGATTACAACTCCGCCTCAGCTGAATCAAGTAACTGAACTCCAACTTAGCTAACCTGTGAATATCTTTCGCCAGCTCTTTTCTGCCCTCTTCAACATAAGCAACGCTCTCCATGGACGTCCTACTTAATGCATCCGCCACCACATTGGACTTGCCCGGGTGGTATAGCATACTCATGTGATAGTCTTTCAATTACTCGAACCACCTTCTCTGACGAAGGTTCAAATCTTTTTGACTGAACACGTACTGAAGGCTCTTGTGGTCAGTGAAAACATCCATGTGAACCCCATAAAGGTAATGCCTCCATATTTTCAAAGCAAACATCACTACCGCCAATTCAAGATCATGAGTCATGTAGTTCCTATAATGAACCTTGAGCTGTCTGGAGGCATAAGCTATCACCTTACCTTGCTGCATCAAAATGCAATCAAGGCCAACTCGGGAAGAATCACAATAGACTACAAACCCATCTGTTCCTTCTGGAAAGGTTAAAACCGGAGTTGTACTAAGTAGAGTCTTCAACTCTTGGAAACTCTTCTCACATGCATCTGACCACTGAAACATTACCTTTTTCTGAGTCAATTTAATCAGAGGAGATGCAATAGAAGAAAGTCCCTCTACAAACCATCGATAATAACCAGCTAAACCCAGGAAACTCCTGATATCTGTTGGGAAAGTGGGTCTTGGCCAGTCTTTTACCACTGCTATCTTTTGAGGATCTACCTGAATACCCTCACCTAAGACCACATGATCGAGGAAGGCTACAAACTTCAACTAGAACTCACATTTACTAAATTTATCACATAACTGGCGGTCTCTAAGAGTCTGCAACACTATCCTCAGGTGATTACCATGGTCCTCTTCATTTCTAGAGTATACCAAGATGTCATCTACGAACACAATGACGAACATGTCCAGATACGATGTGAATACCCTATTCATTAGGTCCATAAAATCTACAGGAGCATTGGTTAGTCCAAAAGACATAACCACAAATTCATAGTGAACATACCGAGTTCTGAAGACTGTTTTCGGTATGTCACATTCCCTGACCCTAAGTTGATGATATCCCGATGTGAGATCTACTTTGGAGAAATAACTAGCTCCCTGAAGCTGATCGGACAAGTCGTCAATCCTGGGTAGGGGATATCTATTCTTTACTGTAACTTTGTTTAGTTGACAGTAGTCAATGCATATTCTGAGGGTACCGTCTTTCTTTCGCACGAACAATACTGGAGTACCCCATGGAGAGATGTTGGGACTGATGAAGCCCTTATCTAAAGGTCTTTTAGCTATTCCTTCAACTCCTTAAGCTCAGTTGGAGCCATTCTGTAATGAGGAGTAGAGATGGGCTAAGTATCTAGAAGAAGGTCTATGCTGAAATCTATTTCTCGCTCGGGAGGGACTCCAAGAAGCTTTTCGGGAAAACATGTCAGGGAATTCGCTGAAAACTAGAACTGACTTAATAGTTGGAATCTCAGATCTAGAATCTCTGGCCTAAACTAGGTGATAGATGCACCCTTTTGAAATCATCTTATTTGCCTTAAGGTAGGAAATAAACCGACCCTTAGGTGATGATACACTACCCATCCATTCTAAGACTGACTCATTGGGAAATTGAAACCTAACGACTCTAGTTCTACAGTTGACTGAGGCATAACCAGAATGTAACCAATGCATGCCGAGAATGAGGTCGAAATTGACCATGTCTAGCTCTACTAGATAAATTGAGATGAATTCACTCAACACTGAGACTGGGTAGTTTCTATATACCCGGCTGGCTATAACTGACTCACCAACAGTAGTAGAGACTGAGAACGGTTATGAGACGACTTCTGGACTCATATCGAACTGAAAATCTATGTAAGGAGTCATGAATGAAAGTGTGGCCTAGATCTAGTAGTAAATATACATCTAGATAGAAAAGATGCAACATACCCGTTACTACGTCAGGTGAGCTCTCCTAATCCTGACTAGAAGACAAGGCATAAAAACAGTTTTGGCGCTGACTGCTATCTATACTTGAACTAGTACCCTGCTGAGTTGGGCGACCTGCTGGGGTTGCTGAGGTAGTGGACTTAGCCTTTCCACATCCTGCTGACAGACAATCTCTTAATTTGTGGCCCAACTGGCCACAATTGAACAACCCTCCTTGCCCAATTATAACATCCAAAATACACTCCTCTTTTACGAAAGAGAGTAAACGGTTGTTGTATCAAAATAAATATTTTTGATGGATGTCGGGGTTGAATCTCACAGAGAATCAAGTCGATAATTCAAGAGTTATGAACTAATTCAAACTAGAGCGCATAATTTTTCAACATTTGAAAAGAAAAATTGGGGGGAAATTAAAGGGAATAATTATCTAATTCTAAACTAAAACTAATCAGGGGAAATTCCAATTGAAGCAATCACAAGTGAGAGGCTAAGCGCATTCTATAGATGGGATCACAATTAAATCTGTAATTGACTAGCCGTAGATTCTCTCACAAGTTCAACAAGTGTAAATAATCTCGAGAAGTGGGTAATCTCAGCTTATCAGCCTTTGACTACCTCTTGCTAGAGTTTTATCAAAACTCTAGCCACAACTTAGCTCAACCTGATTTGATTTGGATTAGCAACTGCACTATTCCTAGCTATTAATTGCCAATAAGGAATGAGAAAGCAATTTCAACTATTTCTAGCCTAATTTCACAATCTCTTATCCATGCCCACTACTATATTCTCTTCCAATACTTAATTATTCTTTCTCAATCAATAATCAAGATGAAATAAACATACCCATATCATAATCAATGGATATTGATTAATAGATTGAAGAGAAATCTAATAGATTTACACTTAATTCAACAATATGAAGATGAATCTAGCAATACCCATCTATAATTCAATAAGAATCCAAAAGCAATTTATCAAAATCCTGATCAAATTAACAAACCCACCATGAATATACTTCTAACTAGCAAATTAGTAAAGCATATTTAAAGATAGAGAGAAGATACGAAGAGGATTTCCCTCACATTCATTGCATTAGCTTCACAAGCTCTTACAACAATGGTGGAATTCCCCCAAAATAGGTTAAAGAAAAGGAAGAAAAAAGTACTACCTAACTCTATAAATCTATGGAGAAAAGATTCTACTAAAAATTCTATGAAGAAGATGAATTCTAGATGATTGAATTGATGAATGAATTGATTTTCCCCTTGATTGGTGTACAATGGAGGTTATATATCTGTACTTTCTTGTATACAACTTTCCCCAAATGCCCTTGAAGATTCTAGATGCTTTGGAGACCTTTTTGGATCCTTTTACCCTTCATTAGACGGCCTCTCCGGCGAGGAATCGGAGTTTCGCCGGTGGCAATTCATGGAGAGCCAAACTGTGGCCGGTTAAAAACAGTGGCCTGGCAGGGGTGAACCGGTGGTTCAGGGGCATTTAGCCGGTCCATTCCGCGAAGGGCCAGTTCTTTAGCCGGTTTGGGCAGTAGCTTCGGCGTTTCGCTTGCATTTTTCCCCCGTTTTGCCGTTTCATATCCGCGTTTAGCCAATTCAAAGAAAGTCCTTCCACCTCTTTTTGATCTCAAATCTTCCCTTATATTTGGTTCTTCTCCCTCATATGCTAACTCATCAAATTTCTTCTCAAATTCTATGTGTTTTGTTCGATTTCATGCTTTCTTTACTCACGAGCGGTACCTACAAAGAATTCAATAGAAAGGGCATAAAATCAACATAAATGACTCAAAAACTAAGAAAAAACTCATGATTAGGAGCCTAATGAGTTGGTAAATTTCCAATTCATCAAACCCCAAACTTGAACCATTACTTGTCCTCAAGTAATGCAATTCTTTATAGTTGAGCAAATGAACAACATGCTATACATGAGTTTTTGCATCAAGGGCCAATCAAGATATTCTTGCACAAG
>JACEIK010003429.1:135908-163192 GCA_018107945.1 Datura stramonium | reverse complement strand
AGATGTATTCATTATTTTCTATTCATACATATTTATTATTTCAAAATATTACCTAAGGACACAATAATAAAGATGAATGACTTTCTTTCGAAAATCACGTAAAGCCCCAAAAGGATTTGACCACCTTAAAGTTTGAATTCCTTTAAATACCTAAAAAGTTTCTTATTAGAAAAGACACGTTTGACAATTTTAAACTTCTTTTAAAGTTTAATATTCTTTTTCTGTTATTAATAAATATATATGTTTGAAAAGAGGGGAGTTTCACAATTGTATAAGCCTTGCAAATTTACATTAAAAAGGTCAAGCTAGATCAAGGAGCATCAACTCATGTAATTCAAGAACAAAAATAATAGTAATAAAGAATAACTTTTTCAGATAAGCTTGCTCTTGGACTTGAACTTTGAATATGCGAAATAGTTAATATTATAATATTAATTACTGAATTTTCATGATCATATATATCATTGTTTTCATCATTTAACTTTGTTGCATTTGTTGCAATATATTTGTTAAACTTGCGAACTACATAAGCAACTTTCGTTTGATCTATATAAGGGATATTCCTTCAACATAGGTCATCGACACGATCTCAGAGACCCACCAAAGTACAAAAGCAGGATCTTCCAGAAAATGGATTCCTATTCAAAGAGTGTATTTGCTGCAATATATTTGTTAAACTTGCGAACTACATAAGCAACTTTCGTTTGATCTATATAAGAGAAAATAATAAAATTATTTATTAAAGTGGCAAACAATATGTTAAAATATAATGTATAATATATTTTTATATTGTACCTTTCGTGTCATGTTATTAATGAATAATATATTGGGTCATAACAATAAATTATTAATATTGTATCATAATTAAATAAAAATAGATATTATATAATATAATCAAATTATTAGTAAAAATTAATGATTATTATTATATGTTATGCCAACAAAAGTTGCTTATTATTTAAAAGGATGAAAATCTAAACAATCTATAAGTATCTAGAGTCTAGACTCTAAATGTTATTAATTCCGCAAAATTTCCAACACATAGATGGCCTACTCCGCGTGTTATGCTTTATTTGGAAAAGTCATACATGCTATAAAAAAGCCCGGAAAAAGACCGGACGAGAAACCTGCCAAACCATCGCATGAGCCTGGGCACAACCCCTTCCGCGATGGCAACGTGTCACGGAGGTAGAGCTCCGCGTTGCCTGCGGACACGTTGGCTCCTGGACCAGCACAAGTATATATAAAAAGCCTCCACTTCGGTTCATTTCATTAATATATCGATAATTTCCGTAAAAACGCGAGAGAGAAACAGAGGGTACGTAAGATTTGATAATTATCGCTCGACACGCCGTCAAACGTAGTTCAAATCTAAATTAACCTCGCATACCGAGGTATTTAGTAGCGTGAGCATTCCTACGGATTTAGTTTCGCGAAATTCGGCCGCTATAATCGTCGTGCTACCTGCTAAGCAAAGTGGAATTGCTCCAAATTAGTGTCAATGTGCTCCTAGCCTTAAAGTGAATATTTCTCCTTTCCGATCTCGAGAAATAAAGAAGCTTTTTTGATCGTTCTTCGATAAACAAAGTTTGGGGCTTATAAATATATCGAAAGGCGACGTTTTTTAGAATACTGGTGTATTTAGTCCTCACTGGACATATATGTGAATGCAATTGGGAGGAATAGCCGAGTACCGACCGAGCTTCGTCTGCTGGCCTGACAACCCGAGGCAGCCAAGGTATGTAAATCCGATTTCGACAATTAGTAACTTTAGCCTAGCATAATACGCAATGAACTCCGTAATAGAATTCCCTGAATTGAATATTGAGTTTTGTGCAAGTTCAGTAAAACTGTTTTGGCATTGTTACATCGTATCTGGCCCAGTTAGTAAAGCAAGCCGCTAAATGGCGAAGTGGTTTCTGCACTCGCATAGCCCGGAACCGCATTTCATGTTTTTAGAATAATGATCGATATTCAGAATTAAAGGTTAGTAAAGTAAATCAGACAGACAGATAGTATCTTGCCACGTTATAGCCATACAAAATGATGATATCTTGCTACAAAAGATAGCCATACGCCGATAGTATCTTGGCTACGTATTAGCCATGCAGTCGATAAGATCTCAGATTCAGTATAAAGCGGTATGAGAATCAGTATAATACAGAAAGAGTTCAGAATAAGAAATCAGAATTCAGATAGTATTTTTCAGTTAAACATGCTTGCTATATATATGCTTATTGATTGTTGAGACTTGATTGTGTCGTGAGGGCACCCTTTTGAGCGTCCTCGCCGCCCTGGGTTGGTAACTGTGTCGCCCACTGAGCGGGTGGGTTTACGTCACCCAAGGAGTGACATGCGGTCCCCAGATTGGACGAAGATGGGATGAAGCTTTTCCCCATATTAGGGGCCGGACAAGATACAAGACAGACTGTCTGCAGCGCATGCGCCCAGGGAACAGATTCAGATTCAGTTACAGATACAGATACAGTATAGGAGTCCTCCGACTCAGACACGGTTATTTATATCGGAGGCTATGGCTCCGAAATGAGACCCAGGCCGGCGAGGTGCTCGTAGCCAGCGCATGAGTGGAGTGATTTATTTTTGGTTGGTTTTGACCCGGGTAGGGGTATATAGATTGTTTTCTTGGTTGGCACCATCCGGCTTATGGGCGGTTGGTATTGGTTCTTGCTTGCTATATATATGTATACATGTTATGGCTGAAGCAATAGACAAACAGTCGTCACGACAAATGCCTCCGCTCTATCACGCGACAGAAAAGTTCACCTAGCTCATACCGCCCTTACAGATTCAGTTATCTCCTGCTATTCAGAATTGCTAGTTATGTTATTTGCATTCAGTTGTATTCAGTTGCTTTGCATACTCGCACTGGGCAGTACCGACGCCCATTGGGGGCGTCAGATTACTCGCCCGCAGGGTACTCATAGACGAGGAGGCAATCCCGTGACTCCAGCCTAAATATAGAGTCATCGCCCTGTCATCCGGAGCTTGATATTCAGGAGGTGTAGTTCATTTCTTGTTGTACAGTATGGCAGGTCGGGGCCCCGGTCCCGACCATTATCAGTACTATAGAGGCTTGCAGATTGTATATATGAATATCTCCGTGGTCGTTGTGTCGGCTGTGTGAGGTCGTGCGTTGTGTTAGACGTTTAGCATTATTGACTATGTTGGCCGTGGGGCCATAACTGATAGTAGTGGTGACCTGGTTTGGCCACGTAGTTATACGTTATTCTTTTGTTGAGTTACGTATAACTAGACAAAGATGGTGGCCTTGTCGGCCCATAGGTTCCCCTATGAGACAGCAGCACTGGGCGGCTGAAGCTTTATATAGGTGGCTATAGGTCTGTCACCTGATACTTACTTGGCTGCACTGCATAGCCCATTGTTTCCAGAAATTTGAGATAGAGCTAGCCAGCACCGATAAAAGCGTAGCTCACCAAATAAATAGCCTAGGGTCCTATTAGGGCACTGTAAAGCCGCCATACCCCTGGGCGCGCGTGACAAACTTGGTATCAGAGCATTATGTGTCCCGTGAGTTCGCAAGCCGTGCTAAGTAGAGTCTTGTCTATGGATGTGTTTGTGCACCACATACTATAGGCAGGAGGCCGCGAGGCATGATAGGATATTACCTTCTTTTTCATCCGGCCGTGCTATAGAGCGGTACAAGATGGGGTTGAGTCCCTAAAACTTATCATATTCTTTGTCTACGCATAAAAATGGCAGACCAACACACCCTCGCCACCTAGAGAAGATATGAAACAGTTGTGAGAAGGCACCAGCAGGATGCTCAGTTTCATTCGAGTCGGCCCGATCCGAGGGCGATATAGAGGAGTCATCACGCTCTCTCGCCAGCCCTCACATCGTACCGTTGGGCACGACATCACTGCCTCCGATGGCCTCGCACTTCACCACCAGAAAGCCTGTAGCGCAGTGCAGTTGTTTTGTTGGCACAAATAATGGCCACACAGCGCGCCTAGTGCCACTTGTAGTAAAGGTGAGCCATCAAAGCGGGAACTGCAGCCTGTGGTCGTGGAGTTTGCACCGGTCCCCCACAGTTCACCTGGGTCAGATCGTGCGTAGGACCCCGGTGATTTTCAGATCGATGCAGAGAATTTTCGGGTTATGCATGTGATCCTACAGTAATCACCCAGCCATGTTTTGGTTGGGTGGGACATAGTTGTTTTATGGTACGAGTTGGGAAAGGTCTCGAGGGAGAGATGTTGTCCCTCCGACCTCGGTCCAGCCGAAGGCCTTCCTGGACCGTTACTTAGCACGAGAGATACGGCAGGCCCGGATGGATCAGTTTTTGCATTTGGAGCAAGGTACAGGGAGCCGTGATTTGGCACTTATGCTTACGCTTTGACTCCCTAGCCCGCTATGCTCCAGTTTTGCTGATACCGTGCCATCCAGAGTTCAGGTTTATTATGGTTCTGAACCCAGAATATATGGAAGCATGCATGACGGCTACGGTTACGAGAAGATATGGATATCGCCATGTGCCTTTGCTCGCACTGGCTGGCGGGCCTTAGACAACAGGCAAACAGGCGTGAGACGTACAAATCGTAACGGGGCCACAAGCAGAGAGCCGTATCATATGAAATGCAGAGGGAGGTTCAGAGAAGGACCCAGGCCCCGATTATCAGATAGAGATCCCTAGACCCCACCTCCACCACAAAGAAAGCAAAGAACAGGCAGATTTGTTGGCCGAGGGCAAATAGAGTATGGTGGCGCCGAACAAGAGATTCACAAAGAGAGAAGGGGAGAGCGTAGCAGACTCACACCCCACCCTGCCCTAATTAAGTGCCCGACTCACACCGAGCTTGTAGATATGGCTCCTCAAGATGCTATATGAGCGCATGAGGGGCACCGGATGAGAGATTGTCCGCCGGGGGCAAGAGAGCAGAGATAGTCGCACAGGGATCCTCCAGGCTACGAGCCCGGAAGACTCTGCAGGGCGTAGGGCCCCAGGCTCACCGTAGAGGCCGAGGTAGATCGGGAGCCTGGGCCTCGTGCACGGGCTCAAGCCGCACTTATGCACTACGAGGGAGACATGACTCGAGGCGCCCAGATGTAGTACTGTGTATGATGACTATCTCGTCATGCCCCGCGATGCATCCGATTGATCCGTGGTCCCACTCTATCATATATTACCCATTTGTGGCCCTCGAGTTCAATGTCGCACTGCAGTTACAAGAGTCTCTTCTCAAGATCCACAATTGCCGGTGACCTATTATAGCTAGCAGATTTATCGAGGGTGTATAGTGGTGTTGTTGACCACCAGACTATAGTAGATCCGGTAGAGCTAGAAATGATTGATTTCGATGCCACAATGGGGTGCGGATTGGTTAGTGCGGTGCTATGCCAACGTAGAATGTTGGACCAAGACAGCCCGATTCCACTTTCCGTGGGAGGTAGTGCGAGAGTTGAAGGGAAGCACAAAGCCTACGCCAAAAGGTAGGTTTATTTCCTACCTTTAGGGCGAGGAAATTGGATAACTAAGGGATGTATTTACCACCTAGTCAAGGTTCAGGATGTTCGGCAGAAAGTCTCCGACACTCCAAGCCTGCTCTGGTGAACGAATTCCTCGATGTATTTCCAGACGAAGCACTGGGTATTCCCTCCCGTAAAGGGAGATAGATTTTGCAATTGATTTGCTACCAGCACTCGTACCTCCATATCAATTCCTCCATATCGTATGGCTCCCCAGAACTCAGAGAGTTAAAGGGCAGTTGAAAGACTTGTTGGATAAAGGTTTTATCGTGCCGAGTACTTCACCGTGGGGGTGCGCCAGCTCTATTTGTGAGGAAGAAGAACGGCTTGCTCCGCATGTGTATAGATTACCGGCAAACAATAAAGTTACACAAAGAATAAGTATCCTGGCTCTGCACAGATTTGTCGGATCGGCCAAGGCACGATATATTTCCAAGATTGACTTGCGGTCCGGATATCATCGCTTGATTTCGTGAAAGAGACATTCCCAAAACGGCCAGACCCGATATGGGACACTTTGAATTTAGTTATGTCCTTGGGTTGACGAATGCCCCGACAATATTTATGGACCTGATGAATAGTATTTTCAGACCATACCTGACCACTGGTGATAGTGTTTATTGATGATATTCAGTTGTATTCTCGCTCCTCGGCGCATCTGAAAGTTCACGGCATTTTATCGCCCGCATTCTCGTGGGACCGCCGCTATATGCTAAGTTCTCCAAGTGTGAATTCTAGCCGAACTCAGTAGCCTTTTGGGGCATATTATGTCGTATGCTGGTATACAAGTTGACACGCAGGTAAATAGAAGCAGTCAAAACATGGCCTAGCCTACCACTCCGGACCTAAGTCCCTGCAGCTTAGGTTGGGGCGTGGTATTATAGGAGGTTTGTTGAAGGGTTCTTCACTATAGCAAGACCCCGACTAAGATGACGCGAGCAGTAAAGTTTCAGTGACAGAGGCATGTGAGCAGAACTTCCAGGGAATTAAAAGACGTATTAACCTCCGCCCCAAAGGCAAGAAATCTGTTTAAGGCAATGCAAGTTTATTCAAGTGTATTGTGACGCTTAGGCGTTGGGTTGGGTTGTGTGTTGATGCAAAGATGGTAAGGTGATTGCATATGCTTCCAGACAGCTGAGGAAACACGAAAAGAATTACCCTACCCATGACCTGGAGTTATGTCGTGCAGTGATCCACGCCCTTAAAGATAGAGACATTACTTGTATGGCGTCCATGTGGATATTTTCACGCATCATAAGTGTTTCACAACATATCCCTTCACCCAGAGGGAGTTGAATCGCGACACAAACGTCGCTGGTTGGAGTTATTAAAAGAGTATGACGTGGATATTCTGTATCATCCGGGGAAAAGCCAACGAGTAGCGCATGCTCTTAGCCGTGAATCCATGGGAAGTTTGGCGATTTTGTACCGAGCAAGGGGAGTTGGTCGTGGAAATACATCAATTAGCCGCCCTAGCCGTCGTAGCAAAAACAAAGGACAACAGAGCGGTAATCTCGGAACACCACCGTGTCATCATTTGTTGTGGAAGTAAAAGAACGGCAATATGAGGATCCTGACCTAGTACAACTTAAGGACGTAATCTCGGTTGTGGAAAGCGCTAGATTTTAGATAACCGAGGATGAAGTGTCAAGTGATGCGAAAGGCCGCCCGTGTTCCGTATATTTCAGGCCCGCCAGCAGATTATGAATGAGGTACATTACACCCGCTATTCTCTTCACCCTGGCGCGACGAAAATGTACCATGATATCAAAGAGAACTACCGGTGGCCGTGTATGAAAAGAGAAATTGCCGAATTTGTAGCCCAAGGTCCTAACTGCCAACATAAAAGCGGAACACACCATAAACCAGGCGGGTTAACTCAGGACATAACCGTGCCTCTCTGGAAATGGGAAGCAGTGAATATGGACTTTGTAGCAGGATTACCCTGTACCAGACATAGACACGATTCTATATGGCTGATAGTTGACAGATTGACAAAATCACTCATTTCCCGCGTTAAAGCTACTTTCCTACCGAAGATTATGCCGACCATATCAGAGAAATAGTTAGACACACGGAGTGCCAATATCTATTATCTCTGACAGGGGAGCACAGCTTGGCACTAGATTTTGGCACCCAAGCTTCGCAGAGGTCCGGAACTCAGACACTTGAGCACAAAGCATTCCACCCTCGTACGTATGGACAAGTCGAGCACTATTCGTACGCCGAGGACATGCTACGGCGTGTGTGCGATTTGGAAGGTAGCTGGGACGAGCATTTTTCCGTTAATTGAGTTTGCTTATAATAATAGCTATCACTCGCCTGATCCAGATTCGCGCCCTTCGAGGCATTATACTAGCGAAAATGCAGACGCGGCTATCGGTTTGAAGTGGGAGAATCAACATTGATTGGGCCGACATCATTCAACAAGCCGAGGAGAACGTAAAGTTTATCAGAGAATGCTCTACCGACCGGCACAGCCGCCAGAAAACGTATACATGTGCGACGCAGAGACTTGGAATTTGATGTGAATGACTGGGTATTTTTGAAAGTATCTCCGATGAAAGGGGTGATGAGATTTGGCAAGAAAGGCAAGCTCACAAATTCAAGATTTGTTGGGCCTTATCGTGATTCGTCGAAGAATAGGCCAATGGGTATGAGTTGAACTTGCTCCAGAATTAGAATCCGTTTCATCCGGTCTTTCATGTATCTATGCCGAGGAAGTGCATAGGAGACCATCCGTGAGTGGGGCCCCAAATCAGATATTCGTGTTACGTACAGCCGCCTATGAAGAGGTTCTAGTAGCTATCCTAGACAGACAGATCCGCAGATTGAGAACCAAAGATACAGGTTTGTCAAAGTACTATGGCGTAACAGGAACCGAGAAGAGATGACTTTGGGAGGCAAAGAGAAGATATGAAAACCGTATATCCTCATTTATTTCCAAGCCTAGTCAAGCGAATGTGTATGTTAGTATTTGTTACTTATGCGTTGCCTTATAGTTTATATACGTAAGTGAAATGATCGATCTTAATATGTTATGTGAATACTATAGTATTAATGGAGCACCTGTATTGGACTTTTCTACATTTTACGGCTTTTTGGGATAGTCCATATTAAAAGGGGAAACTCTGCCCTAGCCTCTAGAAATAAGCCGAGTAAGTTGAGAAGTCCTAAAAGATAGAAGCTTACACCAGATTAATGTTCTTAAGGGGGGCGGATGTTACACCCCATAAAAATTTCCAACACATAGATGGCCTATTCGCGTGTTGGTTAAGTGTATTTGGAAGCCATACATGCTAGAAAAAGACCCGAGAAAAGACCGTACGAGAAACCTATCGAACCATCGCGGAAGGAGCTCGGAAGAACCCTCGCGATGGCAACGTGTCACGGAGGAGACCTCCGCGTTGGCTCCGTGACACATTAGCCTTGACCAGACACAAGTATATAAAGCCTCCACTGCTTCATCATTAATATATCGAAATTCCAGAAAACGCAGAGAGAAATAGAGGGTACGTAAGGCTTGATAATTATCGCCGATTATGCCGTCAAACCATGAGTCCAAACCAAACTTTACCTCCGTATACCGAGGTATTTAAAGAGGGAGCATTCCTACGGGATTTAGTTTTCTCATGGAAATTCGGCCTACCTAATCGTCGCTACCGACCTAAGGTAAGTGAAATTGCTCCAAATTAGTGTCAATGTGCTCCTAGCCTTAAAGTGAATATTTCTCCCTTCTCGACTCCTTTCGAGAAATAGCAGTTTTTTGATCGTTCTCGATAAGCCAAAGTTTGGGCTATAAATATATCGAAAGTGACGTTTTCTTTTAGAATACTGGTGTAATTAGTCCTAATTGACATATATGTGAATGCAGTTGGGAGAAATAGCTGGAGTACCGACCGAGCCGTCCGTTGGCCTGATAACCCGAGGTTGGGCGGTATGCGCTTCGGCATAAGGTAACTTTAGCCTAGCATAATACAAGAACTCCATAATACAATTCCTAGAATTGAATATTGAGTTTTGTGCAAGTTCAGTAAACCTGTCGTGCGTATTGTTACATCGTATCTGGTCCGAAAAGTTAGTAAAGCAACAGCACAATTAATAGTTATTATTTTGATCAACATAGCCCAACCGCGTTTAGCAAGCATGTTTTTAGAATAATAAGACATATATTCAGAATAAAGGTTAGTAAAGTAAATCAGACAGACAGATAAGCTCTGGCTACGTAATAGCCATACGCCGTATGATATCTTGGGCTGGGCGCATAGCCATACAATGATAGTATCTTGGCTACAGATTAGCCATGCAACGATAAGATCTCGTATTCAGTATAAAAGCGGTAAGGAGAACCGCATAATGTTTATTCAGAATAAGAAATCAGAATTCAGATAGTATTGTTAAACATGCTTGCTACATATGTGCTTTGCTGATTGTTGAGACTTGATTGTGTCGCGGAGGGCTTCCATCACCTGCAAAAATATCATGCCCGTGATACACTTTATAACTTAAATTAGTCGTGTTGTCTAAGTTATTTTATATACATTTTCATGTAATTTCTATATAAATGTGAAGATATGTGCTAACCAACATGATTGGGGCCTTTTTGTTTTGTAGGTTTTGATGAGAACTTTTGAGGAGCTAATCCATGAGTTGGTGAAGTAGAGGCTGGGAGAAGGAATAAACACGTGAACGTCGGCAAAAAGAGGCCCAAAACAGCCACCTGCACATTGGCAAACGTGCCACAGCAGGCAGGCTGCCCAAGACAGCCCACCCGCGCTGGGCAGTTCGCGTCACGCCAGGTAGCTGCACCACCAAGAGGCTGCAACGCTCTGCCCGCTAACGTCAATGCCACAACGCGGCAGGGTGCTGCCGAGGCCGATTTTCGGGTTGATTTCCAGTGAGTTATGATGCCTCCGTGTCACAGCGGCAGTGCTCCGCGATACACTCCCGTGACATGGAGCCGCTCCACCACAAAAATAAATTAAGCACGTTTCTCCATTTACTATAAATAGACCCTTAGCTCCTAATTCCAGGGGGTCACGATTTTATTCTGGAAAACTGCATAGGAGAGAAGGGAGAAGTGGGAGAACTCATCTAGGGTTTATCAAATTCCCTTCTCATCTACCAATCTCGTGTAAGTATGTAGTTTAGAGTAGATTAATAGTAGTGTAGAGTAGTTTTACGAACATGAATGGCTAGAACCCTTCCTCTAGGTTGAAGCCATGGATTATGATTGTGATTTTATGAACCTGTTTTGGAACTGAAGTTGGCTGATCGTTATTTTCATCTTGCACCCGGGATTTGCTGGTCAAGCCTATGATTGACACTCATAAAAGCATATTTGTTAGCTTGGGAAATAGCTTGAGAAGGCATTACCTAGGTCAGACATGAGAATGTGGGGAGCATGAAGTAATCTCGGGAGAGGTTCCGTGTTTGGATAGAAATATACCTAACACCTTGCTTGGTTGACAATAATCTGGTTAGCGGTACACCTCAACTTGGGATGTCACATCACCACTCAACAAAGTAGTTGTGAGGCTAAGTTGTGTTAAAATGGTTAGACGTACGAAAGTCCCTAATCGCTTCCCCGTAAACCACAACATACTGATTGCCCGCGACTAGAAAATTAAACTCCGCTCACAATGTCAGCAAAGGAGGCTAGATTGCCAAGCTTAGGAGGCTCTGAAAGACCATGAAACATGCAATTCTACTATGTGAAATAACAATTGGATAGTCCCATGCTTATTCCATTGCAAATCGTATTATCGCATGATTATCTCGTTTTGCCTATTTTGCTCCTAGAGCACTTTCAGAATATTTCGTTGACCCAAACTTAGACTTAATTATTCTCAAACGAAATGTCTATCACCAACACTTTAGATATTTAAGATCATACTAGAAATGGGTAGTTAGAGGAATGGGTCCAGTCCCTGTGGGTTCGACACTCCGGTTCTTAAAAAGAGCCACTATATTACTCGCACGACCCGTACGCTTGCGGCTTCGGGCCGGGCATGACCCTTTGAGCGGCCCCGTCGCCCGGGTTGGTAACTGTGTCGCCCACCGAGCGGTGGGTTTACGCCACTCCAAGGAGTGGCATGCCTTCCCCAGATTGGACGAAGATGGAATGAAGCTTTCCCCATATCAGGCTGATCGGCATTATAGTACGTATTGCTCACAGCATGCTCAGTGAACGATTCATTCAGCTACGCTACGTATTACAGTATAGAAGTCCTCCGGACTCGCATTAACGGTTGGTTTGGCAATGTGGAGGCTATGGCCCTTCGAGTCGGAGACCCAGGGGGCCGGGCAGAGGCTCGTAGTTAGCAGATGAGTGGAGTGATTTATTTTTTGTTGGTTTTGACCCGGGTAGGGGTATATAGATTGTTTGCTTGGCTGGCACCATCCGGCTTATGGGGGTTGGTATTGGTTCTTGCTTGCTATATATATGTATTTACACGTTATGTATTAGTTAATAGACAGCAGGCCACCGCATCTACAAGTACGCTCCCCGCCCTAATGCGTACAGAAAAGCTCGGGCCCGCTCATACGCTCCACAGATCTCGCTATTCCCTGCTACTTAGAATTGCTAGTTATGTTATTTGTATTCGCTGTATTCAAGCAGCTTTGCATACTCGCACTGGGCAGCACGACGTCCATTGGGGCGCTGCATTACTTGCCTGCAGGTACTTATAGACGAGGAGGCAATCTCTCGTGATTCCAACAGCCATAGAGTCATCACCCGTCATCCGAGCTTGGATATTCGAGGTGTAGTTCATCTCCTTGTTGTACAAGATGGGTAGGTCGGGGCCCCGTCCCGACCATTATATCAGTACTCATAGAGGCTTGCAGATTGTATATATGAATATCTCCCTGTGGTCAGCTGTGCCGGTCGTGTGAGGCTGTGCGTTGTGTTTAGACGTTTAGCATTATTGACTATGTTGGCCGTGTGGGCCATAATCCGATAGTGGCAGACCTTGCCGGTCAAGTAGTTATACAAGATTCTTTGTTGAGTTACAGATAACTAGACAGCATGGTGCCTTGTCGGCCCGCATAGGTTCCCCTATGAGATATAGCATTCTGGTTAGTCAGCTTTATATAGGTGGCTATAGGCCCAATGGCTCTGGAAAGCTATATTTACAAATGCTATATGGCCCATTGTTTCCAGAAAACTGAGATAGAGCCAGCCACGCACCAGATATTCTTAGGCTCACCCAGTCAGCAGTCTAGGGTCCTATTAGGGCACCAGGTGCCAGTCATACCCCCAAGGCGGGCGTGACATAAAAATATTTGACCCTATATTTATTAGAGAACAAAACATCAACGGTATTTTTAAAAAATGAAATCTAAACGATTAATAACTATCTAGATTTATAAAAATAGAATAAAACATCACTAATTCTTTTCAACTTTTGACTCTTTATGAGTTATTGTATCATCACTACCATCTTCAATTTTTTGGTCTTTCTTATTGATATTTCTCGTTCTATTTCTTCATCTTCATTTCAATTAACAACTTTTTTCAACTTCTTTGTATTTCTCTCCTCTGCACAAAGCGTCTCCCAGTCTGATCTCCTTGTTTCTGCATCTTATTTTATAATAAATGGTGTTTTAGCTTCTCTTTGCTCAACACGAATTTATGATAAAATATGGATTCTTCTTTTGTATTAGAAAAAGAGGTGTTAGTTAGCAAAAGATAATCTATTGAAATAAAAAAATTATATTACAATACGTGATTAAATATTAAATGAGAGTAGATAATATGACCTTCGGAAAGTTATTGATTGTATACAAGTTGTAATATCACAACCAAGCATTGTAGTTTCAAACAATGTGAATGTAGCAATATTCTTTCTTATCAAAAACCTCGAAATTTTCTTTAGAAGATATCTAGTAGTTATAAAAATTAAATAATGTATAAAAATTATACCGATATATAAACATTAACCTTTTAAATCTTTTGTGTATATTACCTTTCCTCATAATCAATTTTTTCAGTAGGACAACGATCACATTTTGCAATATTATTTATAAAGTCCACTTTCTGAGTTTTTGCAAGATGGATACCATGACTCATCTTTATTCAATATACTTTTGATTATTGCATTAAATTTACAATATTTATCTTAAAATAAACATAAATAGGTTGAATTGATATATTTTTGAAAAGGTATATATTTTTTTGAAGTAATTGTATGTACCTCTTTATCATCCGCGAATCATGTATGATATCTCGCAATTTTCACTTCGCCTTTCTTATTGAGCAACCGGCATCAAACCATATCTTTGTGTTTTGTCTTCTTGTGTTACACCCCGTAAACTCTAACATGTAGATGGCCTATTCTTTGCATGTTGGTTAAGAGTTTTAGAATGTCATACATGCTAAAAAGGCCCGGGAAAGACCTTGGGACAAGCGCCAAGTCGGGTGCTGCCGCAAGGAAAAAATGCGACTTATAACCGCATTCCAGAATGCACTTATAAATCGCATTCCAGAGGTCCCAATTATATAAGCTCAACTTCCGGTTTTTGCTTCATTTCACCTGGCATTTCCAGTGAACAAACAGAAACGGAGAGGGCTTAAGTGATGTTGAGGAATTTCCCTTCCGACACAGCCACAAACGCGGTCCAAAATCGAATTAACCTCAGATAATGAGGTATTTAGCAGCAAGGGAGCATTTCTACGGATTTAGTTTCATGAAATTCGGCCGGAAAATCACGTGCTACCGAGCTAAGGTGCGGAATTGCTCCAATAATGTCAATATACTCCGTAGCCCTAAAGTGAGTATTTCTCCCTTTGGACTCTTCGAGAAATGAAGAAGTTTTCTAATCGTTTCGATAAGCCAAAGTTTGGGCACATATATCGAAAGTGATGTTTTCTTCCGTAATATTGGTGTATTTAGTTCTAATTTATATATATGTGAATGCAGTTGGGAGAAATAGCCGAAGCACGACCGAGCCGCCTCTCGTTAGTCGGAAAATCCGAAGCGAAGGTATGTGTTGACTCCTCGGCAAGTTAGTAATCCAGTTCAGTAGATAGCGTGTTATATAGAAGAAAGAATTCAGAAATCAAGAATTGAGTCCCGTATGAGTTTAGCAAGTTTATTTTTGAATTAGCATAAGTTTATAATATTTGATATATGTTCGTGAATAAAAAGTTAGTAAAGCAATATCAGATAGTCAGATAATATCCCAGATACAGTATAGTCGCACAGTCGATAACACTGCATACAAGATAGCCGTACGCCGATGATATCCCATACGCATAATTCAACATGAGAATCGCATAACACGTAAAAGCCATCGAATGAGAAATCGAATACAGATAGTATTTTCAGTTCAAACATGCTTGCTATACGTGATTATTGATTGTTGAGACTTTTTTGTGCGTGAGGCACCTTGAGCGTCCCTGCCGCCCTGGGTTGGTAATCGTGTCGACCCACCATGAGGGTGGGTATACGCTCACCCAAGGAGTGGCATGTCGTCCGCAGTAGACGAAGATGGGATGAAGCTTCCATACCAGGCCGATCAGCATAGCAGTATAGATTACCTTTGTTGTGCGCTGCGCCCAGGAAACGTGACACAGATACGTACGCTACGCTACAATTTATGGAAGGGTCATGAGTCCTCTCGGGCTCCTCTTAATACGCTTATTTATATCGAGGACATAGCCCAGCTGGAGACCTAGGGGGATGGTAGAGTGTGCTCGTAGTTAGTAGACGAGTGGAGTGATTTATTTTTGGATGGTTTTGACCCTGGTAGGGGTATATAGATTGCTTGATTGGTTAGCACCTTCCGGCTTATGGGGGCCGGGTATTGGTCCTTACTTGCTATATATATGTATATACATGTTATATATTAGCTAATAGACAGCAGATCGCCACGTCGACCGGTATGCTCCTGCCTTACTCGCACAAAAGCTTGTTTCCGCATTCTATTAGTTTCAGATATCTTTTACTATTCGAGTTTCTAGTTATGTTGTTTATGACGCTTGTTTTTGCATACTTGGTGATCAATGGTACTAACGCCCATTTTTGGGGAACTGCATTACTTGCCTGCAGGTATCATAGAATGAGGAGCCGATCCTTCATGATTTCAGCCAGCTCATTGAGTCATCAGCTCCTTTCATCCGGAGCTAGACAAACTAGAGGTCTATTTCCCTTTCTTCTCGTTATACGTATGGGTAGGTCGGGGCCCCGGTCTCCGACCATTTTATCGCATTCATAGAGGCTTGAAGATTGTGTATATACATCTCCCTGTGGTTAGTTGTACTGATCGTGTGGGGCCGTGCATATGTTTAGCTGTTTAGTGTTATTGATTGTGTTGGCCGTGTGGGGCCGTATTCGTATTAGGTAGTGGTGACCTTGCCGGTCACGTAGATGTACAATATTCATTCTATGTCAGTTAGGAGATAACTAGACAGCATGGTGGCCTTGTCGGCCCGCATTGGTTTCCTTATAAGAATAGGATTCTGGTTATTGACGTTACAGGACAGGTGGCTATAGGCCCGTTGGCCCGAGGCCGTATTTACAGCCGTTATATAGCCCTCGTTGATTCCGTGAATTGAGATAGAGCGCCTGTGCACCAAATGTGCTTAGGCTTAGTAGCTTAGCAAATTAAGTCCTAATAGGGCACCAGGTGCCAGTCATACCCTAAGGTGGGCGTGACAAACTTGGCATCGAGCAGGTCGTGTCCTGTGGAGTCCGCAAGTCGTGCTAAGTAGAGTTATTCATGGATGTGTTGTGCACCACATACTATAGGCAAGGAGGTCGCAAGGCATGATAGGATGATTACTCTTTCTTCTTATTCGGCCAAAGCATAGAACAAGACAAGATAGGGTCGAGTTCTTAAAACTTACCATATTCTTGAATACGTATACAAGTCAGACTGGCACGATATCCTATCACAAAGTAAGATCATATAGCAAACAGGAAGAGGCACCATTCGCCACAAGGTAATACAGCCAGCCAGCCAGAGGTATCGTGACCTCTCAATGTGATACCTTTATCTTTACCATCCCCGCATATTTCTATAACTTCAGAGTAGGAAGTTAGAAGCATAGCGTACATACGAGTTTATTTATTTGTTGGACATATAAGATCTGACTAAGATGATAGATAATATTAGATTATCGAAGAGATATGAGAAAGAGAGGGAAGTGCAAAGATCCCCACCTCCATCCTTTCGTATATGGTACGCTCCATGTTTCCGTGTCGTTACAGTGAGAAAAGGCTATTCCTACCTCTTAGTTTTGATTCCTGTAAAGTAAAGGGAATAAGCAGTGAGGCGAGGTTGCCCAAAGTAAGTAGTAAGTGAAGACGGATTGGTCGATCCTGCAAATGGTAGAGAGCGTAAAGATTCCTATGATTACGTAAGCTGCGCAGACCCTCACGGTAATAGGGTCAGAAGGGCAAGTAAGACTACTGTCGAAGCTACCCAAGGTGGGCGTAGAAGATCTGTCAGTGATGAACGCCCGGCACAGTTGTCTGAGTCGAAAAGGCCAAGTCCATAAACGTTTAACAACTATAGGATATACCTGCAAGATAATAGTTATGATTTCAGTTGTGATATCGAAAGGTAGGAGGTCATGTGTACTATGATGGTTCTGACTGCAAGCCAGAAGAAGCATGTTGGACTTGACCAGTAACCTTATTAACAATGTAAGGCAAAGTACCTTGAACCCCGTGAGCTCATCTTAAGTAAGATATGGAGGAAGCAGGAGTGTTAGATTTTGAGGAGAAATTAGAATCACCTCCGCATTGATAGAATATCGTGTATTAAGGACTAAGCTCCGGACTGATAGTTAAAAGACGTAAGATTGCGGTTCAGAATGCCGCAGTACGTCCGCCACGGAGAAGTTAAGAAACCGGCCAATACTGCATACTCTAATCTAGTGCTGCCTGGAGATAAGGACCCACATGACGCCGTGGGCTCTCAATATAATGCCAAGTAAGGCCACAAGATTCGAAGGTTGACCCCACATTGTAAGAGGGCGAAATTTCAATAGCGCACCATAATTAAAGCGCATATGTTGTTGCTTCCGTAATGGGATGAAAACCAATGAAATGATATGAGAGGACAGAGATACATCAATAGACCGTAGAAGGTATATCATGCGTATGAAATTCAGTAAAGCATGTCAGAGATTACGTATTACTACAAAATTCAGTATGTATTGTACGTAGTTGTTGATATATATATGTACAGATAATAGATATGTTGTGAGTAGTCACGTAATAGGGTTACAATCACAATGTATTCTCGGTTATTGCTAGGAAGTACATACACATCGTATCATAGACCCCCTCGCCAAAAAAAAAGGGCGCAGGTTAAGTGTGATTCACGTATGAAGCCATAGAAACTTTCTGCCTCAGTTTATTGAGTTAATGGACTTATATGTTTGATGCCAGATCTAGACTTCAGAAACTACAAGAGTTAGTAGCCCGAATCGTGTGGTTAGATGATGGGTACGTTTAGACGGTCTAACGACCACTGGCGCCTGTATTAGCAGGAAGCATCCCAAAGATCAGTAACATTATTGCATGTGCCGTAACTGTAATGAGACCGAATAGGCATACTTTTGGAGGTTAGCAATACCAGAATTTCCATGTTAAGTGGTCGTACATATTATTCTCCCAGCTTTGTGGTGAGAGTCGGCCTTAGTCAACCTAGCAGTTATTATGCAGAACACCCTGCAAGTCAGCTAGCCATCTCCGTAAAAGTACCCAAGAAAGGATCCACATTAGTAGTCGCGTGACGGACTAGTACTAAATGTTCTCAGAAGATATCTCGCACGTGAGCCTTAGCAGAAGGCCAAGAGATACAAAATGGCTCATAAGACCGAGAATTTCCCTGCAACGCAGTATAAATCCAAGTGGATACGAACAAGGCGTAATAAATTAGCAGTACTGCTGTGTTAATGCTGGTTACTAAGACAAGGAGAGTGGTAGGTTCCTTATGAAGATCCGTGTGACGTATTGCTTGAGAGAGTCGGACTAAGTACAACTTTACAATTGTTCAATTAGGAAAATCTTTAGTCAGTCCACCTAATTCGTAGTTACGCATGAGTTACAGATGCTCCGAGTAGGATGAGTATCGTGACCAATGCAGATTCGGTCATTCAACCCATCTATTCGCTATTCAAGGTTATTCAGCCATATTATTAGAGATCATGACTGGCTATCGATCCTCTAATTCCATTACACGGGCACATGGTGTGCAGACGGTCGCTCAGTTGTCCCAGCAACAAATAGTTTTAAAGTGCCAGAAGGCCAGAGTGAACTCTAGCTATACCGGTAGATCACCCGCAGCCCGGCATGATAAGCCAAGATGACCGTTAATTATATGCCAAGTTCTCTAAATGTGAATATTCCGTATCAATCAAGAAGAGCCAATGTAGTAACAAACGCTCTAGCCATAAATCGATGGGGAGTTTGGCGTATTTGCAGCCCGAGCAATGGGAGTTGGTCAGAGAAATACATCACCAGCGCCCAGCCGGCCGTGTAGCGCAATAGAGCACACCGTAGCGGTAATTCGTAACACCGCCGTGTTGTCATTAGTTGTGGAGGGAAAGAACCAAGAAGATAAGATCCTCGACCGTTCATTTTAAGGACAGAATTCGCACGGAAAGCGCCAGATTCAGATAATTGAGGATGAAGTGCTGCGACGTAAGGGCCGCCTCTCGAGAATCTTATTTTCAGGTTCGCCACAGATTATGAATGAGGTACATTACGCCCTCTATTCTCTCCACCTGTGCGCGACGAAAATGTACCACTATTTATCAAAGAGATCTACTGCGGCCAAGTATGAAAAGAGAAATACCCGAATTTGTAGCCCAATTTCCTAAATGCCAACAGGTAAAAGCGAACACCAGAAAACCAGGCGGGTTAACTCAGGACATAGTCATACTCTCTAGAAATGGGAAGGGGGTGAACATGGACTTTGTAGCGATTGAATTCTGCACCAGACATAGACATGATTCCATTTTGGGTAATAGTTGACAGACTGGACGAAATCAACCCATTTCCTGCCAGTGAAAGCTACTTTCTCACCGAAGATTATGCCGAACTGTATATGTGAGAAATAGTTAGATTACACCTGTTCCAAAGATTTCCGCCATCTCCGATGAGGAGCACAATTTACAACTTGATTTTGACAGTCATTTCAGATAGGTCTGGGGATGTAGATTAATTTGCGCACAGCATTCCACCCTCAGACAGATGGACAAGCCGAACGCACTATTCAAACGCTGAGGATATGCTTCGGGCGTGTGTGATAGATTTTAGAGGTAGCCGAATGAGCATTTGCCGCTGATAGAGTTTTCTTATAATAGCTATCACTGTGGCCATCTAGATGGCGCCCTTTTGAGGCATTGTATGGGCAAAAATGCAGATCGCTCTATTGGATGGTTTGAAGTGGGGAGAGTCGGCTGGACAAATGCATCATTCAACGTCGAGGAGAAGGTAAAGCTTATCGTAGAATGCCTACTGACCGCATAGAGCCGTAACGTATACGGATGTGCGGACAGAGACCTAGAATTTGATGTGTGAATGACTCAGAGCCAAAGTATTCCATGAAAAGGGTGATGAGATTCGGCAAGAAAGGTAAGTCATCCCAGATTCGTTGGGCCTTATCAGATTCGTGAAGAATAGGCCAAGCTTATGAGTTGGACTTGCCTCGAGAATTAGAATCCGTTCACATCCGGTCTTTCACGTATCTATGCAAGGAAATGCATAGGAGACCATCCGTAGCAGTCCTACCAAAGATGTCCATGTTACGGAAGAGCTGGTTTCATGAAGAGGTTCCAGTAGCTATCTTAGACAGACAGACACCAGAGATTGAGAACCAAAGATATTGCGTCTCAGCCAAGGTACTGTATGCAACTAGAACCGAGAGGAGATGACTTGGGAGGCAGAGGTAGATATGAAACCAGACATCCTCACTTATTTCAAGCCTAGTCAGTCAAGAGGTATGTTAGTATTGTTATTTTATGCAGTGCCTTATCGTATATGTATAAATGAGATAATCGACTCTAGCCTTTTATGAGATGAATGCTATAGCATTGTGTAGAGTGTCTTTATTGGACTTTTCTGCATTTCAGGTTTTGAGATAGTCCGTATTACAGGGGAAACTCTGTCAAAAGTTTTCTAGAAATAAGTTGAGTAAGTTGGAGAATTATAGTTAGAAGTTTACATTCGAGGATGAATGTTCTTAAATGGGGGAGAATGTTACACCCCGTAAATTCCTAACATGTAGATGGCCTATTCGCATGTTGGTTAAGAGTTTTAGAATGCCATACATGCTAGAAAAGGCCCGGAGAAAGATCGGACAAGCGCCAAGTCGGTGTGTCACAAGGCAAATGCAACTTATAAACGAGATTCCAGAATGCGAATTATAGGTCCCAATTATATATAAGCCTTCAAACTTTGGTTTTTGCTTCATTTCACTTATAATTTCCAGTGAACAAACAAAAACAGAGAGGGCGAAGTGATTTGAGGAATTTCCTTCCGATTACACCGTCAAACGCGGTCCAAACTCGAATTAACCTCGCATACCGAGGTATTTAGCAAAGAAGGGAGCATTCCTACGATTTAGTTTCATGAAAGCTCCGGCCGGCAAATCATCGTGCTACCGAGCTAAGGTAAGTGGAATTGCTCCAACTTAATGTCAATATACTCCTAGCCCTAAAGTGAGTATTCTCCTTTGGACTGAGAAATAGCGGAAGCGATCATTTACAAGCCAAAGCCGCTAGATATATATCGAAAGTGATGTTTTCCTTAATATTGGTGTATTAGTTTTTAATTTATATATATGTGAATGCAGTTGGGAGAAATAGCTGAAGTAGCCTCGACTGAGCTTCGCCCGTTAGTCGGAAAATCCGAAGCGAAGGTATGTAAAGCTAATTCCTGGCTAAGTTATAATCCAGCTTCAACAGATAGCGTGTTATATAGAAAAAGAATTCAGAAATTAAGAATTGAGTCCCGTATGAGTTTAGCAAGCGTATTTTTTGAATTTAGCAAGCATGTTTATAATATTATGATATATGTTCAGAATAAAAGTTAAATATCGTATAGTCGAGCACATCTCGTATACAAGAGGTAATGACAAACAGATAATATCTCAGATACAAAAGATAGCGACGATGATATCCTTATACAAGATAATTCAGAAGGAGAATCAGTATAACACAGAAAAAGGATCAGAATAAGAAATCAGAATTCAGATAGTATTTTTTAGTCAAACATGCTTGCTATATGTGATTATTGATTGTTGAGACTTTTTGTGTTATGAGGGCACCTTTGAGCGCCCGCCGCCCCGGGTTGGTAACTGTGTCGACCCACCCGTGAGGGTGGGCATACGTCACCCAAGGAGTGGCATGTCGTCCGCAGTAGGACGAAGATGGGATGAAGCTTTTCATATCAGATGATCAGCATAGCAAAGATAGTTTACTCCCGGTTGTGCGTTGTGCCTGTGGAACATATTGGCGTATACACAGTTACGCTTACGCTTTACAAGACAGAGTCCTCCTGCTCTGCACACAGTTATTTATATCAGAAGCCATAGCCCGAGCTGGACCCAGGGGCCGGTAGAGGTGCTCGTAGTTAGTAGAATTAGTGGAGTGATTTATTTTTGGATGGTTTTGACCCGGTAGGGGCATATAGCCTGTTTGATTGGTTACACCTTCTATGGGGTCTGGTATTGGTCCTTGCTTGCTATATATATGTACTTATATGTTATAATATTAGCTAATAGACAATAGATCGCCATGTCGATATGTATGCTCCTGCCTATTCTCGCACAAAAAGCATGTTTCGCATTCTATCGCCCGATATCTTTTACTATTCGAGTTTCTAGTTATGTTGTTTATGATCAGTTTGCTTTGCATACCGGTACCAGTGGTGACCGACGCCCGTTTTTGGGGCGCTGCATTACTTGCCTGCATGTACTCATAGACGAGGAGCCGATCCCTCGTGATTCCAGCCAGCTCATTGAGTCACGCCTCCGCCATCCGGAGCTAGACGTTTTAGATGGTCTATTTCCTTTCGTTATACAAACATGGGTAGGTCAGGCCCCGTCACGACCATTTTATCAGTATTCATAGAGGTTTGCAGATTGTGTATATACATCTCCCCGTGGTTAGTTGTGCCGGTCGTGTGTGGCCGTGCATATGTTTAGTTGTTCAGTGTTATTGATTGTGTTGGCCGTGTGGGCCGTATTCTGATAGTAGCAGACCTTGCCTATCACTAGATGTACGTATTCATTATGTTGAGTTAGAGATAACTAGACGGCATGGTGGCCTTGTCGGCCCGCATAGGTTTCCCTATAAGAATAGGATTCGGTTAGCCGATGTTACGTATCGTGTGGCTATAGGCCCAATGGCCGGAGGCTGTATTTACAAATGCTATATAGCCCTTGATTCCGTGAATCTCGAGATAGAGCCACCAGACACCAAATGTGCTTAGGCTCACAAGTTTAGCAGTCCAGGTCCTAATAGGGCACCAAAAGCCGGGCCATACCCCTGCTGCGGCGTGGACATCTGCGCTATGACTACATATATAATTATCAAATTATAGTAACTATATTTTATTATATTTTTTAATTCAAGTATTTAGAATATATTTAAATTTTTGAGAGCGATTGTTTTTTCAAAAGTGGAATTTATCCACATTCTACTGATAGATTCTAGAAAGATATTCCAAAATTTCCTTCAAAAACATAAAAAAGTTAGACATATAAAATTAGTGTAATTAAAAGATAAAAAATTTATTATAAAGACAATGTTAATATACTTGGTATATTGTACTCCTAACATCACAGAATGCTATAATAAGTTTTTCCATAGTTAACTTTTGTAGCAACTCTTCCTCTATTTCTGATGATTCGCCCCATAAAGTAATAATTTTTCGATCACACCTGAATTTTATAATTATGCATATAAGATTATATAAATGCTTTTCAACATTTATAAAAAGAGTATCAAACACAAAGTTTAACTTAATTTTCATTCATAAGTACTATCTCTCTTCGTTTTGTTTTCCCCCCCATGAAGATCTTAGAGCTCACAAAAATGTCAAGTATATACAAAAATATTTATTAATTTAATACAAAGTAAAATATGTATTCATATATTGAATGTTAAATTAATTGATGAAATCTAAATTAAAGAAATTACCAAAGATTATTCCATTGGCAAATTGTGTTGCATCTTCAACGAAATAAAATTGTTTTGAAAAGTAACAAGAGAAAAGGACTCACATTTTGAACTATAGTATTGTCATTGAATTCAACCTCAATGTCCTTGGATTACTAATAGAAAATTAGATTTAACAATAATTAATAATGCTACCATTTATAATATAACAAATCTTGTCTTTTATAATATTTTTTCCACTTTTCAATATAATTATTGAAAAGTATAGCATGAACTTTTGTGCCTTGTAAAAAATTAAACTTTAATGATTGAAAAACATAAATATAAAAATATAAAATGATATAAATATAATACGAACTCAAATATATATTTAAAAATATAAAATATAAAATATAAATATAGAATATACTATGAAAAAGAAATATTACCCTCATCAACTAATGTTATAATAATTGAGTGCCCTCCTTTTATTCCCTTTTTATACTTTTTTGTTCAATCCAACTCCAATTACTAAAAATTTTTATTTTGAATGAGAATCATATTGCCTTAAGTTCTTAATTGACACAATTTCCTTCACGAAATCCTTTTCAGATTTCATTGCAAGATTATCTAAAATAAATTGTGCACAAGCTGCTATAATTCTAATAATTTATATATTTACAAAAAATAAATTTATGAGATGAGGAGATTACTCTACCCGAATAGCCGAAACTTGTGACCGTATGAGTAGATGAAGAATGTTAGTTAGAAATAACACAAATTTTTAAATTCAATCAAAGAAGACAATCTAAGTTAAATTATTTTAAATATAAACAACTTGAGCTGACATAGCAATTACTATTATCTTTTTCAAAGCCAAACATGAACATAAAAAAAATAATATTAAAACATGACAAAAAAGATAGATTTTAGATAACTATAAACATACAAGAACCTGAGATTAAAATATTATTACAAAAGAGTTGATAAATTAAATTATGCACAGAAATTTGTATAGAAATGTAACATTACTATCAAAAAGGAAAAAAAGTTAAGAACAAAAAGATGAAATTTTCATAATAAAGACATGAAAACTGTGAAAATTATTCTCCAAGAGTAGGTATGGAAATTTTTAGTTTTAAAAAAGTAGGTGCGTAACTTTTGTATGGTGATTTTTTTTAGTATGGAAATTCTTTTTAGTAGGCGTAACATGAAAATTATTTTATGGAATTTTTTTTGTTAAATAAAAGTAGGTGTTAAGGAAAAAATAAGGTAACTTCAGTATGGTAAGGTTTTATTTTTAGAATTAATTTTAGTACGGGAATTATTCTTAGTATTGGAATAAATTACGAAATTATTTTTAGTATTCGGAAAAAGGATTTTTAAATAATAATTTAAAGAAAGTAAAATGACAATTTTATCTATTGCGTATCTTAATGAATGAAAAAAAGTTCAATTAACATTTCTATGATCTTCATACTTTTAATATAATATAGATAGATAGATATGATCAAAGAGAAACATATTTATGCAACAATGTTAATGAGCTGGGGCTTGCGTTCGTGTCCATTTCCCAAGTTAATATTATAACATAATTATCGCTTAATTATTTTTTAACAGGTCAAAATTTAAAATCAACTAAAATTTAGCTTGTTAAATGTTTTCCTATTTGAACTATGTAGGAAGTTCTAATATTAAGTAACTTTTAAATTCAATTAAAATTTTAATTTTAATTAAAAAATCATATAGAAGCTTTCCGCTTCAACGTACAATATGTGTGAAAAATTATAAGGACTAAGCAGATGTTTTCTAACTCAACTTTGTATTCATTCACAGGGCACCAATCTAAATTGTACACGGAAACAAATCAAATAAAAAAACACAACTATCATAAATGTATAAAATTGCACTTTTGCATATTCAATATTCATATTTATTTTACTTAAAGAAATATACTTAAAATATGTATTGAGTGCAATTTTTGTATCATTTATTAATAATTGAAATATTGGAAATCAATTAATTTTTTATTTAAAATATTATGTAAAAGTCTTAATAGTTAGTATTTTAATTTTATGGAAGAAAATATTTGAACATATATCATAATTATTATTTTCTTAATATAGGATCATGAAATTAATTTATACTTTTTTATTTTGTCTTTTCTTTTATTTGAGTTGTAGACACATTTTTTATATTCTAGGATGAAGTCTTAATCTAAAAATTGGTCGATATTTTTATCATTTAAAAATATATTTTACATTGGTCAAGATCATAACTTAATTATTTTTCTAATCATTAGAAATTTTAAATTAACTAAATTTTAATTAATTATTAATTTTTTAATTTTAATATTGTAATTTTAATATTATTTAAATATCAAACCAACCCAATTGTATATACAATTGGGTTGGTTTGATATTTAAATTATGTAAATTAATTAAATCTTTAATTTATAATCTAAAAAAGTATGATTTTATTCTTTTATAAATACCTAAATACTAATTTAAAAACAAAACATTACTAATGAAATTTCTATTAATCCCTCAATTACCGCAGTACTTTTGTGAATACTGCTATTAGTTTGAATTGGGATCCTAATTGCAACAATAATAATTTAATTTATCAAGGTCTCAAAATAGCTATTTATATCAAAAATTAATTTCACAAAATTAAATATATAAAATTAAAATATTACAACTGCCTAAGAAAAATGAGTAATATTTGTCCAAAAAAAAAAAGTAACTTGGAAACCCTTGACTTTTAAGATATCAAATCATCGAGTAGCAGTGCTTTGAATAGGATAAATTGAAAGAGATATAAAATTGAGGTCAATTGCGAGATATTGTATTTTTGGGTGCTTAGAAGACAAAAAATTGAAATTATCACTTTCTTTCTTATGAATAACTTCACTTTGTATATTTAACTTCATATTTTTTTAATTTTTTTAACTTTTTAAAAATTTTATATCTATTTATCCTACTATTATAATAGTATTAAATTCTAATATGATACTTAAAGCGATTTTTCATTTAGGCAAAGTCCATATATAATTCAAAACAAGTTTAGGATCATTTTAGCTTCTTTTTGATCATTGGGTTACCGTGATCAAGAATAGATTTAGGTTTCCATCAATAAGAATCTAAATAAAACTTTACATAGGAAGATGTCCACTTAGTTTATTATAATTTTGATAAACTTTGACTGAACCAATCTTTTCTTACGTACGTAGATAAAGAAAATTATTTTAGCACCATATTGAAATCAGGTTTATAAATGTCAAATATAAACAAAATAGAATCAACTCTAGAAAAGAAAAATAAAGGCAGCAGAAAAAGATAACATGTTTTTAATTTTCACCAATCTCTTTTTCTAATACTTGTACATGGAAAAGTTTAGTAGTTTAATTTTATTTTTATAAATAAAATATATATTTCAAAATCTTGGCAGACTAAGATTTAATTTTTTCTTTTATTATTTATATTATATTAAAAACATGAAGGTCCTAAAAAATGTTGATTGATCTTTTTGTCATACATTAAAGTCTACAATAGGCAAAATTGTCTTTTAATTAAATATTTAAGATGTCCCATATCAGCTAATACAAAAAAAAAAAAAATTAAAAGTTGGATGGTTGTAAAATCATATCAAA